>JARPMJ010003006.1:0-102172 GCA_033366665.1 Phoxinus dragarum
AATTAGTCATAATCACAAAAAGTTAAATGTTAATGTTTTAATTTATTAGTGCATTTATAATCAAGATTTTATATGTAGATTCTAGATCATTACATCGTCATTAATATAAGCATTTCTTAACGATAAAGCACAACTTTCTCATTCAAAGCAAATCCACTTTGAGAATTAATGTTTGCTGTCTGCATTTATTTATTACAGGTTAAAAAACTAAGTGCATTGGGCTATATCCCCATTCTATTTTTCGCCAGGAAGGAAAAGGCCTCTAAAAAGTGGGTGGCCAATGTGGTGACCCATCTGCCACCCACTGAGGATAATCAAAACATTGTGGCCACCATGAAAAGGGCCTACAATTTTGTATTAATCAAAGAAGGTAGGATTTGTGTAATTTAAGTCATGACGGTTTTAAACTAGGGTTTTTTATGATGGGGAAATATCGAAATTAACATACACATACAATATAGTAGGGAACTCCATGACAACCTTGCCAGAGCCCCAGCCAGAGGCCCAGCATGAGGCCCAACCAGAGCCCCAGCATCAGGCCCAGCCAGATCCCCAGCCAGAGGCCAAGCATCAGGCCCAGCCAGAGCCCAGCCAGAGGCCCAGCATCAGCCCCAGCCAGAGCCCCAGCCTCAGGACCAGCCAGTACCACAGCCAGAGGCCAAGCATCAGGCCCAGCCAGAGCCCCAGCCAGAGGCCCAGCATCAGCCCCAGCCAGAGCCCCAGCCTCAGGACCAGCCAGTACCACAGCATCAGGCCCAGCCAGTACCGCAGCATCAGGCCCAGCCAGTACCGCAGCATCAGGCCCAGCCTGTGAAGGAACAACCCGCCCCCCCAAAAAAGAAAGTGTAAGTGAACTGTGGTCTTAGCACACTATGTATGAATTTTCCCTTTTTGTAATCATTATTCATGAAATACATAAATCTTCAGGTAAATTTAAGTACAGTCAATTAGTTAATAGCGAGTCATTTTCAGTGGCCAGTCTGATACACAAAGGAGTTTGTCCTCGCATACATACATTTCAGTACTGAACACACACTCTAGGAGTAAAGCAATGAGCAATACACACTTGAGGACATTTACATTTACATTTAGTCATTTAGCAGACGCCTTTATCAAAGCGACTTACAACTGAGGACTACAACAAGCGAGTCATCGTGAAGAAGCAAAAATAACGCAAGAAGTGCTCAAAATATAAAGTTCTGGCATTGCTCAGAGTAGCATAAGCCAAAACAAGGGAGGGTACAAGGAGAGGGGTTTTTTTATTTTTATTTTTATTTTATTTTTTTATGTCAAGTGCTCACGGAAGAGATGAGTTTTCAGTTGTCTTTTGAATGTGGTCAGGGATTCTGCATTCCGGACGAGGGTGGGGAGATCATTCCACCAGCAAGGAACCGTGAATGAGAATGTTCTGGAGAGTGATTTTGTGGCTCTCTGTGATGGTACCACGAGCCGTCGCTCATTGACCGATCGCAGGCTTCTGGTAGGGATGTAGACTCGTAGGAGCGAGTGAAAGTAGGAGGGAGCTGAGCCTGTGGTCGATCTGTAAGCAAGCGTCAATGCCTTGAACTTGATGCGAGCAGCGAGTGGTAGCCAGTGCAGAGAGATGAACAGAGGAGTGACGTGGGCCCTTTTGGGCTCGTTGAAGACAAGACGGGCTGCAGCATTCTGGATCATTTGTAGAGGTTTAATTGCACATGATGGAAGACCAGCCAGAAGAGCATTGCAGTAATCAATCCTAGAGATAACCAAGGCCTGGGCGAGAAGTTGTGTTGCATGCTCAGTTAGGAAGGGCCTGATCTTCCTGATGTTGTGCAGTGCAAACCTGCATGATCGAGCTGTCTTTGTGATGTGGTCTGTGAAGGTCAGATGCTCATCAAATGTTACTCCAAGGTTTCTGACCGACCTTGATGGGGTGATTAAAGTTGAATCTAGCTGGATAGTGAAGTCGTGCTGTAGGGACGGATTGGCAGGGAGGACGAGAAGCTCAGTCTTTGCCAGGTTGAGCTGCAGGTGATGTTCCTTCATCCACGCCGAGATGTCCGCCAGACAGCTTGAGATACGTGTAGCTACTGTGGGATCATCAGGTGGAAATGAGAGGTAGAGCTGGGTGTCATCAGCATAGCAATGGTAAGAGAAGGCCATGTGCCTGTATGATGGGTCCCAGTGATGTGGTGTAAATGGAGAAGAGGAGCGGTCCAAGAACTGAACCCTGAGGAACCCCTGTAGTCAGTTGATGTTCTTTGGATACCTTGCCACTCCATGCGACCCTGAAGGGACCTACCTGTGAGATAGGACTCAAACCAGTGGAGAGGAGTTCCTGTGATGCCCAGTGATGAGAGGGTGGACAGGAGGATCTGATGATTCACGGTGTCGAAGGCAGCAGACAGATCCAGGAGAATGAGAACTGATGATTTGGAGGCAGCTTTTGCGATCCGTAGGGCTTCTGTGACTGACAGCAATGCAGTCTCGGTTGAATGCCCTTTCTTGAAGCCAGATTGGTTTACGTCTAGTTGGTTGGTCAGAGAGAGGAAGGATGTTACTTGGTTGAAGGCAACTCGTTCAAGTGTTTTCGCAATGAATGGTAGGAAAGAGACAGGTCTGTAATTCTCTAAGAGTGATGTGTTTAATGTGGGTTTCTTAAGCAGTGGAGTTACCCGAGCCTGCTTGAATGCTGTAGGAAACGTGCCAGTGTGGAGGGATGAGTTGATGATGTGTGTGAGTGCTGGTAGAAGTGTGGGAGAAATGGCTTGTAGAAGGTGTGAGGGGATGGGATCTAGAGGGCAGGTGGTGGGGTGACTGGAGAGGAGAAGTTTAGATACTTCTTCCTCGGTCAGTGGAGAGAATGAGGAGAGAAGGTGTTTCGGATTGGAGGGGTTGGACTGGGTTCCTGTGTGTGTGGAGTTGAGAACTGACTGCTGATGGTTGTTGTTTTGTTGGTGAAGAAGTTAGCAAAATCATCAGCAGTTAAAGAGGAGGTGGGTGGTGGTGGAGGTGGACAGAGGAGAGAGTTGAATGTCTTGAAAAGAGTTCGTTTGTTAGCGGTGCTGTTGATCTTGTTATGAAAATTAGAAGATTTTGCAGCATGAACATCAGCAGAAAAGGAAGAGAGCAGAGATTGATACATACTAAGGTCAGTTGTGTCTTTTGATTTGCGCCATTTTCTCTCTGTTGCCCTGAGTTTAGTCCGGTGATCACGAAGAACCTCAGATAACCAGGGGTTAGAGGGAGTAGTACGTGCTGGCCTGGAGGAGATAGGGCAGATATTGTCTAAAGAAGAAGTTAAAGTGTAGCATAAAGTATCTGTTGCGGTATTAACATCCAGAGATGAGAAGTGTGAGTGTGAGGGAAGAGAAGATGACACAGCAGTGGAGAGATGGGAGGGAGAGAGTGAGCGCAGGTTTCGTCTGAAAGTAGCTGGTAGGGGGGGTTGGTGGAGCATGGGTAGTGAGTTGTAGATTGAATGTAATGAGGAAATGATCAGAAACATGGAGAGGTTTCACCAAAATGTTGTCTGTGATGCAGTTGCGTGTGTAAACCAGGTCCAGTTGGTTGCCTGATTTGTGAGTACCTGAGGTGATGAGCCGTTTGAGATCGAATGAGGCTAGGAGAGCGATGAAGTCTGTTGCATGCGGCTTCTCAAGATGAATGTTGAAATCACCGAAGACTACAAGTGGGGTGCCATCCTCAGGGAAAGAAGACAGCAGCACATCCAGCTCCTCTACAAAGCTTCCCAGTTGACCTGGGGGGCGATATATGACTACAATATGGATCTTAATGGGAATTGTAAGTGTAATAGCATGATATTCAAACGAGTAGTTATTGCAGAGAGAGGAGAGAGTTGAGTAATTCCAATTGTTAGAAATGAGAAGACCTGTGCCCCCACCCCTCCCAGACTGGCGAGGAGTGTGAGAGAAGGAGAAGTTGTTCGAGAGAGCAGTCGGGGTTGCTGAGTCTTCTGGACGAATCCAGGTCTCAGTTAAGCCTAAAATATTAAGAGTAGAGTGAGATGCAAAGGCTGGAATGAAGTCAGCTTTGTTGACTGCTGACTGACAGTTCCATAGACCCACAGAAAGAGAGAGAGGTGTGTGAGAGGATGGGAGAATGGGACGCAGATTAGCAGCATTGCGCTGCCTTCTGTGCGTGATGAGAGAGCGTCGTCGAGAGATAACAGGAATGTATTGAAAGCACATATTTAGTAGGGAAATACTATACCAGTGTGAAAGGAAGAGGGAGAATAGGATACTTAAGTGCCTTGTCGGTGTCCTTGCTCGGTGGAGTCGCGCAGGTAGAGTCGATGGTCTTTACCCGAGTCGGTCTTCACACGAGGAAGATGAACGCTTCCGCTGACGCTTCCGCGACAGCGCGCACACTACAGAATATAGTGCTTTCAAACGCCTGAGTGAGGACAGCTGCTAGTCCAGGCAATTAGCACAGGCAAATCAAATTATCCGAAAATGGGAGAAAATCGAAACTGCCTCTATGAACAGCTACACTTAAGTGCTATAAAATTTAAACTGCAATAGCCCACTTCTCAGACGCGGCTGTTATATAAAGTAGTCCACGCGTCTAATTAAAATACAGATTTGTGTGAAGGGAAAAATGTACAATAACCACAGAATCGAAAATAGCCCTACTTTTTGGAAAATAATACACTAAACAACAAGAGAACTGAATATTAAGAAAAAAACACTTGCGCTCTCGTTCTACACGCAGACTGACGCTTGTCCTGGAGAGATGGAGAGATGAATACACACACACACACACACACACACACACACACACATGCATCAGTGGGCAGTCATCAGAGTCATCACCCCTTTTCTCAGAAGTTTCTGAATTTCGGCTCGAAGTAGGTGTGCTACTATCGAATCTACCGAAGTCTCGACGCACGCCGTGTGGCGGCGAGGGCGTAGGCGAAACTGCAGCGAATAGCCTTCCTTTATGATGTTTAGCACCCATTTTGAAACCCCGGGAAGCTTTGCCCACGCATCTGCACGGGTTGCTAGGGGCTGAGTGAGAAGCGCGCTTTGATCGACTCGCGATACAGCGGCTTCTGTGAGCTGTGACCAGAAATGTCATGCTCGCAACATCTGAGGCCGGGGCCGCGCTGATAACAGCGGGCAGAATGTCCGTGCTCGACTCCTCTGCAGTGGTTAACCGGGAGGGGGAGGGCTGGACGGGCTCCGTAGGAACCGTAGTGCTTGTGTGTGAACGCGGGGGAGCGGGCACGTTTACCACCTTTATAGGCATCGCTCCGCCTGAGCAGAGCGCCTGTACCCTGGTTTCGTTTTTACAGAAACCGCGCGATAAGCAGGAGGTAGCATTAGTGGGCACTGGGTTGTGGGCACTTTTAACGCGCAATCGAGCTGAGTCGATTTTATGTAGTAGGGAGTAGGCCCTGTGTGCGGGGCCGTGTTTGTGTGTAGGGATGGGCACATAGCAGTGGGCAGTCTTACTACACATGAAACACCATCGGCCGTGGCCGGGACACCAGAAAATACGCTCTTTAAGGGATTTATCTGGGTAGTCGTGAAAACGGCTGTTGTGTGCAGGCAAGCGGGTACTGGAACAGGCTTGTTGACTGCTAAATACACTGGACCAGTCACTTCTCTTGGGACTGGACGAGCGGCAAACTTCGGTAAAGGTCCGGCCGCAGCGGGACTTGAACACCGTCGTTTTCCTAGGAGTGCTAGGATGACTTTGGTACCTCAGGCTTCAACGCGATCTTCGGCCGCGGACCACGCGGCGCGGGATGGCGGCTAGAAGATCGAGAGCACGGTCTCGAGCTCTGTGTCTGACGGCGTTGAAACGAGGCGTTGGGTGGAGGCTTAGGCTGTGCACTCTGAGCAGACGGTTTCGCACGGCCTGCTGCAGAGTTGGAGCGCTTCGGGAGGAAGTGCTTCATCGCCTGAGTCGCCTTCTGTACCTCAGTGAAGTCTTTGACCGAGGTTCCGAAGAGGCCAGCAGGGGAAAGCGGCGCGTCGATGAATGCGGTACGCTCCGCATCCGGCATGTCTGAGAGCGTGAGCCAGAGATGCCTCTCAGACACGGTGAGCGCCGCCATGCTCCGTCCGATGGCCTGAGCTGCAGACTTTAAAGCGCGGAGAGCAAGGTCTGTAGCACTTCTCAAGTCCGCCACACAGATCGCGTCGGGTTTCCGGAGGAGATCGGCCTGGAAGATTGTAGCGTGGCCATCGTGTGCAGCGCTGACGCAGCCTATCCATTAGCGGCGAAAGCGCGGTGGAGCAGGGATGACGTCATGCGGCAAGCCTTAGAGGGCAGCGCCATCTTAGCACGCCGTCCAGCGGAGGGCGGGCATAAGTGCGCTGCTATAGGCTCTTCGACCGGCGGGAGGGAAAGGTAGCCTCTGTTTCTGGCGTCGTCGACTTCGGAGAACGCCAGAGAAACAGAAGACCTCGTCGAAAAACGGGGAGCTCCAAGCCCTAGCGACCTCTTCATGAAGCTCAGGAAGGAAGGGCGCGGGTTTGGAAGCAGGTGAAGACCGCTCCCCGGGCAGGAAGTAGCCGTCCAGTCGGTTGTGGGCCGGCTGCTCAGGCAAAACCCATTCAAGGCCAAGGCACGCCGTGGCTTGAGTGAGCACGCGAACTAGCTCCGTCTCGATGCTAGCTCTCTTTCCCGTCGAAGCACGGACAGGAGGCGCGAGGTCCTCAGAGCTCGCCCAATCCTCACTGCCGGACGCCAGGATAGAGCAGGAATCCCCATCTCGCAGCATCGCGTCGACCTCGTCCGCGTCGGCGACGGAAGCCAGTGATGTAGCTTGCGGGCGCACCGGCGAGCTTTGACGGCTGGGAGATGGTTCCGGGATCCGTTGCGCACGGCGCTTCTTACGGCGCGGCACAACAGCGGAGATCACGGGCTCTTGGAACGATGCCAAGCGAGTCCGCAGAGTCGCTAATGGCAAAAGTTCACAGTGAGGGCAGCCGCCGTCAGAGAGAGCAAGAGCCGCGTGTTGTTCACCCAGGCAGGAAACGCAGATGACATGGCGGTCCCTGTCGCTGAGTGTGGCTCTGCACGAGCCGCCGGAAGGCATCTTTAAAAAGACGCTACTCTTTTAGTGTGTGTTTCGTGCCGGTGAGCACACACTAGAGCAATGAACAAAAAGGATATAGGCGCCGGATAGCGCAGCAGGAAGGCGATGAAGGCGGCGTGGCCAGCAGCTTCTCGACTCGTTCCGCTGAGTTGCTTCTTCGACGGCGCGGCTTCTCCTCGGATTCAGCGATGTGATGTCTTCGCTTGAAGGATTAAAAATCAGAGAGAATGAGCCTGCAAGCACAATTTATAGCCCTAAGCCACGCCCGTTTTGGCGGGACGTGACGCTGAAGGGCACGGAGCGCCCTCATTGGGTGTGGCGTCACTCTAGGTCTCGCTCGATAGGCTCAAGCAGTTGCCCCGCATAGCAGCCAATCGGCGCGCGAGCTGCCTCGCCTGTGTCTGTATGCTGCGGCAACGCGTTTTACGTTTATACAAAATTAAGGATAATTTTTGGCTTCAGTATTCTCGTGGAAAAGGATTTTCCCCAAAGCGTAGTTTACTACGCCGTACGAGAGTATCTCTCGTAAGAGAACGGTGTTGCCAGATTGGTTTGTTTTTACAGCCTAATTGTGAAAAATCTAAATTATATATATAATAAACACCCAAAATAAATCCAGAATTAACAGTACAAATTAATTCATAACTTCTACATTGTGGCATCACAATTTTTCAATATGAAAAAAAAACAATTCATATGTATAAATAATGTAATATGTAATGCTGTCATAAATTACTGACTGATTCATATATTTATCACATACCATATATATCGCATATCATATACCACATCATCATCCAATGATATAACAAAAATGATCGACTATGCCAATAAGTTGTGTTGTGTTTGTTGATGCTGTCTAAAGTGCACTGTAGAAAATGCATGGGATAGAGACTGATATAAGTGCATGGTGGTTGTTGCAGTGACGCTAAATTAGCCAACATTTAACCTTAAAGTTAGCTGCTCAATCGTTCTCATTGTTTTGGTAGAAAGCAATTATGCCAATAAGCTGGGTTGTGTTTAATGGAAGTAAAATAATGCCAAATGTTTTTGAAATAAAAAAGCCTGTTGAATTGCACTACTTGAAAAAAATATGCATTGCATTAACCATGCTTGCATTTTAATGCATTGTATTTTTAGGGCTTGCATTTTTATGGGCTGAAATCAACATGGTTGTATATTTAAGCTGTGAATATTTCAATCAAAACATTTCAAACACATTTTCATTAATAAAAATTCAATAATCCATATTCACCTTTCATATGTCACTTCCAAAATATTTAAACTGTTTAAAAATACAACCTATAATATTCAACAGGCAATTTTCGGTCCATTTTATTTCGCTTTATAAATTCGCTTCCACAAATTCAGTGGTTCAAATTCGACAGTAAATTCAACATTGACATCCAGGAACTGCAGGAAAAGTAGTAGATTACCGAGCATAATCTCCATCTGCTGTTAATCGACCTCACCCAGCAGGGGGTGCAAGCGTGTGTTGTTGACGAAGACCAGAGCAACAGTTAGAGCAAGCCATTTATTCATAAAAACTGATTTATAGAAATGTAAGTGTATTTTGTGATTATTATGAGGGCTGTTTTTGTGTTTAATTCAGTGTCTTCACTGTCCCTGTGTAGCCTACATGCATCTTTCTCTACCGTGAGCGAGATTATAATGAGATTATAATTATTCCCCCCGATGCTGATGTACTGAACAAATGTTACATTTGAGGGAGACATATATTTCTCTTGATTGTTTAGTTGCCTTAACTTTATATCACGGCGATGTGCTGCAGTAGCTAGGGTTTCCATCAATAATTCAGGATTGCTGGACATAAAACGCTTAGCTTAATGGACTAATACAGATATAAAAGACCAAACTCGCACCTTATTGAGAAGGCTGTACTATATGGCTACAGGCAAGCAGATGAACTCAGAATATGAACTTAACGCGCAAAGTTTCACAGTAAGCGTTTCCCAGCAGTGATATACTGGTTATGAAGTTGGCTTGACGTTGGACATTCGCACATTTAGGGACCGTCTCTAAAGTTTCATACATTGGTACAACGTTTCTAACTTCAATAGCAAACTTCCAATTTATTTGAATAAATATAAAAAATGTAAAAGATGTGCA
Source organism: Phoxinus dragarum (assembly GCA_033366665.1). Taxonomy (NCBI): domain Eukaryota; kingdom Metazoa; phylum Chordata; class Actinopteri; order Cypriniformes; family Leuciscidae; genus Phoxinus; species Phoxinus dragarum. Next base: position 9,182 of record JARPMJ010003006.1, read on the forward strand.
TCATGCCTCACACCTACATGAACCCTTTACAGTTGTTTTTATGACTGCAAGTCATTCTCTTCCAATGCTATTGAAGTTAGAAATGTGTATACCAATTTCGTATGTAACTTTAGAGACGGTCCCTAAATGTGCGAATGTACAACGTCAAGAACGCTTAGCGTGAAACTTTGAGCATTAAGTTTGTATTCTGAGTCCATATCTGCTTGCCTGTAGTCATATAGTATTAGTGTAGTCCATTAAGCTAAGCGTTTTATATGTCAATCCTGAATTATTGAGGGAAACCCAGTAGCCTGCAGCACATCGCCGCGATATAAAGTTAAGGCAACTAAACAACCAAGAGAAATATGTCTACCTCAAATGTAACATTTGTTCTGTACATCAGCATCGGGGGAATAATTATAATCTCATTATAATCTCATTCACGGTAGAGAAAGATGAATGTATGCTGCAGGGACTGTGAAGACACTGAATTAAACTCAATAACAGCCCTCATAATAATCACAAATACACTTACATTTCTATAAATCAGTTTTTATGAATAAATGGCTTGCTCTAACTGTTGCTCTGGTCTTCGTCAACAACACACGCTTGCACCCCCTGCTGGTGAGGTCGATTAACAGCAGATGGAGATTATGCTCGGTAATCTACTGCTTTTCCTGCAGTTCCTGGATGTCAATGTTGAATTTACTGTCGAATTTGAACCACTGAATTTGTAGAAGCGAATTTATAAAGCGAAATAAAATGGACCGAAAAATTGCCTGTTGAATATTATAGGTTGTATTTTTAAACAGTTTAAATATTTTGGAAGTGAAATATGAAAGGTGAATATGGATTATTGAATTTTTATTAATGAAAAGGTGTTTGAAATGTTTTGAATTGAAATATTCACAGCTTAAATATACAACCATGTGAATTCAGCCATAAAAATGCAAGCCCTAAAAATACAATGCATTAAAAATGCAAGCATGGTTAATGCAATGCATTTTTTTTTTTAAGTAGTGCAATTCAACAGGCTTTTTTATTTCAAAAACATTTGCCATTATTTTACTTCCATAGTGTTTGTTGACACTGTCTAAAGTGCACTCTAGAAAATGTGTGTGTGGTCTAGATTTCAGAATGCCTCGAAGGAAGTTCAAGCCTTGCCCCTCCTGCCAAGCAGCTAACCAGGTGAGGGAAAGTGGAATAGAGCATCATGTCTAATATTCAAATATGTGGTTTTAATGTTCTACATTTCTCATTATTAGGTCAATTGGACACTAAAGTATGCTCCTACTAAATGACCCTGTATGATATCTGTACTGTTACAAAACAGTGATAATGTAAGACGTCTGGTTGATATATATTTTGATTGCTTGTTTTGCACCAAACGCCCATAGGCAACATTGATTAGAGTAGCCTGGGTGTCTCCTACATCTGCCACTTTTCACTGTATAATAATAATAATAATAATCCTGTGTCAATCTAGAGACGCATATTCTGAATTGCATTGTGCTTTGTGTGTTCCTTTCTTTCCTTTATACAGCCAAATTAAACTGTATCTTGATTGTACTTCTTCTCTGTGACTGTGGATCTGATGTCTCACTTTGGTATACTTTTACCAACACAGGTGAGCCGCAAAACCTGCAGCTCTTGTTTCGCAGCCATCTCCCAAAAAGCAAATTAGCGGCCAAAAAGTGACCCTGGACAGGAAGTGGGGGGAAAGGATCCTAAAAAATAGAAATGCGGGAAGAGTTGTGGACTCTGCCCATATTGCAGTAAGTAGAAATGCTCATATTTCATTAAGCAATATGATTTGTTGTTTGTTTCATTAATATTGTGTGATAAGGCAAGGGCCTCATTTTACAAAAATAAGTTGATATGTCAGTGAATGAATTTGAGGTAGTCATAGATGGCATTGGTGAAACATGAATATTGTATTGGTTGAATATACATGAATATTGGTTGTATAAAGCAGGGGTTCTCAAAAACTGTTTGTCCCAAGGACCCTTTGTGTGGGAGAAAAATTTCCAAGGACCCCCTCATAATCAAAACAATTAAGCATATGCTTGCTACCGTTTGTATACTTAGATGCCATTTCTATTCTCTGAAGTTGTGTTCGGGTCCACTATTCCGTGTTTTCTAGCTGGTGTGTACTACTTGATCTTTAGTCAACTTTGGATTTTGAATCACTTAATGATGTGGCTCATTACATTTATCCACGTTCATCAGCTATCTAAATGGCAAATAAGCCAAGCTAAGCAGCAGGAAGAACGGTTCATCATGTCCTGAGTGAAGTGATTCACAACAGATTGACTTAACTAGTCATAATCCACAAAAAAGTTAAATGTTAATGTTTTTAATTTATCAGTGCATTTATAATCAAGATTTTATATGTAGATTCTAGATCATTACATCGTCATTAATAAGCATTTCTTAACGATAAAGCACAACTTTCTCATTCAAAGCAAATCCACTTTGAGAACCACTGGTATAGAGTACATATTTCACAAGTTCACACTTACGATAATTAAACAGAGTAAAGATTTTTGAAGATGCGCATTTGGCATGCTGTCAGGGGGAGGACTCCGAGCTCTGGATTTTTGCCGAACCCAGAGTACTAACACCCCCCCCCCCCCCCTTTATTTGTTACAGGTTAAAAAACTAAGTGCATTGGGCTATATCCCCATTCTATTTTTCGCCAGGAAGGAAAAGGCCTCTAGAAAGTTGGTGGCTGATGTGGTGACCCATCTGCCACCCACTGAGGATATCTAAACATTGTGGCCACCATGAGAAGGGCCTACAATTTTGTATTAATCAAAGAAGGTAGGATTTGTGTAATTTAAGTCATGACGGTTTTAAACTAGGGTTTTTTATGATGGGGAAATATTGAAAATTAACAAACACATAAAATATTGTAGGGAACTCCATGACAACCTTGCCAGAGCCCCAGCATCAGGCCCAGCCAGAGCCCAAGCCAGAGCCCCAGCCAGAGGCCCAGTATGAGGCCCAGTATGAGGCCCAGCCAGAGGCCCAGTATGAGGCCCAGCCAGTACCACAGCATCAGGCCCAGCCCGAGCCCCAGCCTGTGAAGGAACAACCCCCCCCCAAAAAAAGAAAGTGTAAGTGAACTGTGGTCTTAGCACACTATGTATGAATTTTCCCTTTTTGTAATCATTATTCATGAAATACAAAAATCTTCAGGTAAATTTAAGTACAGTCAATTAGTTAAAGCTAGGGTAGGTAATGTTGGAGAGCTAGCCAGATTTGAAAGTGGCACCTCTTCTAAGCTCCGCCCCCCTCCTGTCAGTGCTCCGTCCAAAGCTACGCCCCCCCACAAACATGAACGCGCATCCACATTTGGAGTCAGCTGCATGTACCTACGACCTGTAACGCAACTGGCTTACATCGACAGAGAAGCTACTGTTAGCATTGGGATTTTTTTGAGAGGGGGCGGGATTTTTGTTGGGAAAGTCAGGGGAGAGACGCACACGTCGATTAGACTGGATAAACACATGCAGCATCTTAATTGTTAAGAAAATGAAACGAAATAAATGAATCCTAAATCAAGCCTTTATTACGAAAACACTAGGCTATATCATACAGCATTCAGAAAAATGCGCACCCCTAGTTCCTCCGTCTACGGCCCAATGACGCTACGATGAGCATTTACTATAGCTACTTTAAAAAACGCGGGGTCAGGAAGCGGGTCGGGTACAATATTTTCTTTCTTTTTTTTTTGCGGTCCGAGTTGCGGGCGGGTTAGTTGAAAACGTCGGTCGGGTGCAGGTTGTTTATACATTGACCCGCGCATCACTGCTGTGCACGAGACATGAAGGCATCTGATTGGTTCTTTACATTCGCACCGAATGGCAGTGATTGGTCAGAGTTTTTACTGTCCTACAGCTGCTACAGAGGTCAGATTTTTTTTCATTCCTTTTTCTGAACACATAATGTATTGACTACTATCAGAATGGAAGGACCATTTTCACCCAGTATAAAAAAAAATGTTTCTGAACAGGATTACCTACCCTAGCTTTAATAGTGAGTCATTTTCAGTGGCCAGTCTGATACACAAAGGAGTTTGTCCTCGCATACATACATTTCAGTACTGAACACACACTCTAGGAGTAAAGCAATGAGCAATACACACTTGAGGAGAGATGAATACACACACACACACACACCACACACACACACACACACACACACCACATCAGTGGGCAGTCATCAGTCCCACCCCCACCACTGACGTTTTCAAAAGTTCAAGGACAATGGTTCATGTTGTTCCCCAGGTTTTTATGTATTAATGTTTTGGTTCCCCAAAGAATTTGTTATTCTTTGGGTTACTCTATTTGGGGGGGGGGGGGGGGGGGGGGTGTAAAATGCTATTTCATGCATACTGAGTTTTTTACACTGTTAAAGAGTTGGATTCCCATGCTAAACATGGAAAAAGTTAAAAGAAATTAAGTTTTATGTTTTGATGGAGTATTTCTGTGCCAAAAATACTCCTTCCGGGTTTGTCACACAGTTTCGTAAAGTTTTTTTTTGAGTATGGGTGTGTGTGACGTCAGATGCGGCGGAATCTCCTTATACGGGTCCTAAGGGCATTTTTCCCGGAAGGGTGCGCGCGCACCCGTAGACCAGAGCGAAAGCAGTACGCCCATCAAAGCGCTGTGCTCGGCTTTGCTGACATTGTCATTCATTTCAATTTTAATAATATGATGAGATAGGGACTATCTTGACTACTTTCATTTAAAGGTTTTGGACATTTATGGTTCATTCATTTGTCTTTTTTTTGTCATTTAAGGTTGCCAGAAATGTAGTAGCCAAAATGTTTTCAAATATGACTCCATAACAGGAAGAAGGATAAATGAGGTAAGAAATATATTTTTCATTAGGCTCTGATCATCTCTCCATTGTCCGTGGCTCATCTGGCATTTCACATATCACAAATACTGACCATTTAAGCAAGTGGTAATTTGAGTCCCAATTATGTTCAACTGAAGGCCAAGTGGCCTTGCCCCAAAAAATATGAAATTCAAAACCTGATCATATGTTTGTGTCTTTCTGTAGGGGCAAGCAGAAGTAAGGGTGAAATGGTTACCTTGCTCTGCATGGTAAGTACTGCTTTATATTGGTTTATATTGCCTTCATACATGTCCTTTCTGTTTCCACTTTTAACCATCTCATAGGTGGTGGATAAAGGTTGGAATGTATATTGTAGCACACACAACTCTTAAATGTACAGGTGGGTCTCAAAGTTTTGCAACCAACAAGCACAGCGTTGAGAGAATTGTCATGTCCACTAGGTTTTAAGTCCAGAGTCAATGCAGCCTTGTTCCTGGAGATTTTAGAGCATGGTTGCATCTGCTGACGGGCTTTATGTACATGCGGATTTCCTTTTCCATTAGGACCAAAACTGCTAGTAACTGGTTTACTTAGCATGGTATTGCTGTGCTTAACTCGTCTCACCTGAACCCCATAGAGAGGACAATGATAGACTCCAAACCCAACATTACAGACAACCTCAAGGTCGCTATCAAAGCAACCTGGGCTTCCATAACACCTCAGCAATGCCATACACTGATGGCCTCCATACCACACCACACTGATGCAGTAATTTGTGCAAAAGCAGCCAGACCAAGTATAGAGTGTATGCATTAACCATTTTTGATAAGTCAGATTTGTACATTTATTTTCAAAAGGTCGACATTTCTGTATTCCTCTTTATTCTAATATTTTGAGTTGATGATTTTTGGTTTTCATGAGCTGTAAGCTGTAATCATCAAGATTAAAACAAAAAAAATTGCTTGAAGTATTGCACAATATTGTAATTTTGGAGACCCACCTGTATATGAATTACACTGTTGGTTACAGTATTGGTATAGGATGGATTAAATGCAGTGTCAGATATTGTCTACAGGATTTAGCCACTTGCTCTTTTCAGTACCATGCATAATTGCCCCTGTGTGATTCTATGTCAGAAGTAGACATTCACTGATATATATACATCAGTATCGGCCAAGATCATCCTTGTTGACTGATATCGGCTATTGGCTAGTTAACTTTCTATGACTTTATCGATGAGAGTGGCTGATGTTTATCTGTTACAATGCACTATATATGTATAGGTTTGTATAAAAACAATTAAATACAAGACCGTACAATATTTTTTGAAAATATTTATGCTGTGAAACTTGTTAAAATGGCTCCTCTGTTTTTCACTGCTCTAATGTGATTATTATTTTTTGTTACTAATACAGTGGAAAAATCTGGGAGGCGACATGGGAGCCGGCATGCCAGTTCCCACCAGGTTGCCAACCATGTGTGACGTCACCCATTGGTCTATAATTCAATATGAGTTAAATCCCTGCTACGAGTTGTCGAGTTCGCCGGTACGGGCACAGCCATCCTGGTTGCGGATGTGACGATTTTAGACGAGGAGGAGCTACGGTTACGTTATGTTACGTTACGTTACACACTTTCAATGGTTTCCACCCTAACATGCTGCCATGCTGGTTTTTTGTCTTTATTATTATTGATTTTTGTTAAAAGCTGTGTTCAAATAAATCAAAGTATACCTATATTTCTGTTTATGTCTTTCCATTCAACATGTGGGTTAGCCAATCAGCTGAAATTGTCAACGCGTCAAATGATATATTGCAATATGATGCACCAAGTATGTAGGGAGCAGGGAGGTGGAACATGTTTTCATTCATATTAATTGACACCATTAAGAGAAAGTTGATTCCACCAGCTAAACCATACATTTTCTGTGTAAAGGGTAGCTGAGGTAGGCAGGGGTAGATAAATGAACAGGCTTACCAGGACCAGAGGTCATGAGGGTCCAGAAGCCTCTACAATTTTGAAAGCATGGTTTCTAATTCAGGAAGGTTTATAAAGGCTTTTTAAAAAGGCTCCTAAAGGCCAGGCACATGAAACCCTGGCTGCTGCACTGTGGCCTTCCATTGACTTAGACGCACTGAATGTGTGTGTGCAAGTCTACCCCCGGATGGGTAAAAAGCAGAAGACAATAATATATATATTTTTTACTTTTTAGTGTTATTATTTCAGTCTAAATGGGCCAGGGAAGCTAGGTTTCTTTGTTGTTTATTTATATTTTTAAAACTATAACGCTACATCAGTCAATATTTATTTAGATGTTATCATGGTATTCATTTCTTATTTTAATAATATTATTTCGGTCTTATTACCGGTGAAATATTACAGTATGCTGTAGTGTAATACAGAACATTACGATATGATCCGAGCAAGACGATTTCAAAGTCCATATCCCACATAATCAGACAGCGATCAAGTGGTCTTTAACGCCAGTATCGCTTCAACGTATTCCCTAATATAAATAGTGTGATTTAAAAGGGTTTGAAATTCATTCAAAAAAGTTATGATAAAATGTTTAAAAGCAGTTTAAAAATGATTATAGGTTATTGTTTTATGTAAAAGATAAAGTATTTCTAAAAACTGTGTAAACCAGCATGTATGGGGTTAATAGCGATTGGACACAGAGATCGACGAGGCAAGAGAGTGAAGCAGAAGAGTGACAGAGATTTTCTGAGTTAATTTTTTAATTAGTAGTGCACAAACTAGTGTGTAAATTGTGTATTATGATTGTTTCCACGACAACCAGTGACACGCTGCATATTGAGAAACGGGAGGAATTTCTACACGAAGTTCGGAGACTGTTTACATTTGTGAACTGCTAATGCTAGCGATTAGCCACCTTGATATATAGGCTGGAGTCCGTTCATTACAAGTGAACGATATTTTATAGTTAAAGTTTGACTCCCTCAGTTGAACAGTTCGAGGGGTTATCTGCTGCTTTCGACCTGAAGACAGAAAGAGACTCAGACAGAGCTTGGAGCAACCAGGACTTCTCTCGTGAGTTTTACTGGAAAACGTGGAGAAAAGAGAAACCAACGGAGTTCGTGTTGAAATGCTGATCGGATGCTGAGCCTTCTCCTGTGACTGTTGGAGAAAGAACTGGACAGAAACATTAATTCAAGGTATCCTTAATTTTGTTTGCTCGCTGACGAGTGAAACGGCCATTACGTTTTGGGCCACAACGATCACAAGCACCGCATCAGGCCTGCTACGGTATTTTGGTTTAATAATAATTTTGGTTGCCGGCTTTAGATTGCTTTAAGGTGTGTGTGGGCCCACAAAGCATGTTGGTTTAAGTGATGTTGAAGTTGGATCATTGATGTTTTCTGAATTAATCCAGTTGAAGGTTAATAGGATTTAAATGGTTGTCTGTGCATTTATATATGGTACAGTAATGACAGTATTTTCCTTTAAAAGAGGGACATTTTATGTTGAAGGTTTAAAACAGAACAACCATATCCTTATTTCATTTTCTTATTTAATTTTCTTACTTCATTGGAGATAATAATTTCTTAATTGAGTAAATAATTAAGATATATTTTTCTAAAACCTTGTGTTGTGTTACTTTATTATTTAAGCTACCTGGAAAGAGGTTATCATTTTATTCTGAGAGACACATATGGTTAAAAATCTTTATTAAAACTATAACTTAAGAAAGGTGAATTCATAGGTAGGTTAGAAAAACATTTCATGTGTGTACTTTAAAAGAGAGATCCAAGATAACATTTAAAACTGAGTTCATCAGGGTTAAGGACACATTTTGATAAATACCTTTAAATAACCCAAAAGCCCTGCCCTCATCAATATACATACTGAGGGGAGCGCTACATTTATTTTAAAAATACATTATTTTGTTTTCATATATTGTGTCATGCTTTCCCGAAACAAACTCAGTTTGTAGAATTGTTTCTAAACAACATTTTGAGCAAAACATTGGCACCTGGATAATCTAGAGTGATTGACTGTAAGTGTGATGATCATCACAGCCGTTCATGAGAGTTTAAATGCTGGGAATATTCCCATCTTCCCACAGGAGAAGAAGAAGCAAGCAGGAGGAGTTACTCCAGGAGAAACTACGGACATACTATTGTAAAGATGGAGATTAAGGAAGAACCCTGCAGAATAAAAGATGAAGATACAGAGGAACAAATAGGTTGGTGTTTTCCTTCATTCTCTTTAATGACTGATGAGGAACATTAAGATGAAAACTGACACATGACAATAACATCTAAAACTAGATACTAGTAGATTCCGTAGTAAACTGGATTTGTGTTAAATTAAGAATGAACTTTGTTTGTCCTTCTTTATTTGAATTTTGGGAATTTTATGTTTATTTTAGACTCGATGGAAGTGAATGACGACAAACAGCATCATTTCAAAATGAAGATGCAGTTGTTTCAAAGACTGAAGGGAATTTCACACAAAAACAAGCTGGAAAATCTGGAGACGAAGGATCTTTCACCTGCTCTGAGTGTGGACTGTTTTACGTGCACAAATCAGATCTTAAGAAACACATGAAAATTCACACTGAACAAAATATTTTCACATGCACTCAGTGTGGAAAGAGTTTCACTCAGAAACATACTTTCAAAAATCATCTTCTCTCTCACTCTGGAGTGAGATCATTCAGCTGTGATCAGTGTGATAAAGCATTTGTTTTGGGCATCAGGCTTAAAAGCACACCTTAAAATTCATACTGCTGAGAAGCCTCACGTTTGTTCTGTCTGTGGAAAGAGTTTTAAACAACTGACTTATTTAAAAGTGCACAAGCGTGTTCATACTGGTGTGAGACCTTATATGTGCTCGGACTGTGGGAAGAGCTTTCCTTCAAACGCAGAGTTAAAAACACACCAGAGAGTTCACACTGGAGAGAAACCGTACAAGTGTTCACACTGTGAGAAAGAGTTTCTCTCAGTCAGCACACCTGAAAGCTCATGAGAGACTTCACACTGGAGAGAAACCGTATCAGTGCTCCTCATGTGAGAAGAGATTCACCCACTTATCTCAGGCTAGAGGATCATGAGGGAAAGGGTTGCCCAAAGTTGCCCATTGCCCAAGTTCCAGTTGCTTTTATGTTTTGTCTCGGGGGTGCCCATCCTGAAGTAACTAGAGTACGTTCTGAAGACTTCAGAAGAAGAAAACTCTGAATCAACATGAACCAATACTACAATTTTCTATATATCCGAATCACTTGGACAGACACCTCTGATGACAGTTCACTCTAAATTGTAATGTAGACATATGCCTTTTCTGTACAACTGATTTTGAAACGATATGTATTGTGAAAAATGTCATACAAATAAATGAGAGTTGAGCAAAGTTCACATTCACATCCATGATTTATAAATATTGCACTTACAAATGATTTAACATTCAGATTGTTTTAATAGAGTGATTTAATCTAAGAATCAAATTAGTATTGAAGTTTGAATGGTAATAGTTTGATCAAGCGTTGCCCTTCTCTTTTCTCAACCGCTTGTAACATGATTTATAATGATATGATTCAACTTTACTGACCTTCAAACACTTGTTTTGCATTAAAGTAAATCAGACATAGATTAAGTGTGAATGAAAATGAAAAACAATGGAATAGTTTGCAAATTAGAGATATGAAGGTTTTCCTAAGAACTCACATTCTTCTTCAATCCGATCTTTTCAGGCATTCTGTCTGCACTATTTGTAGTAGATAAATAGTCCACTTGAAAAAACAAAACAATCCACAAAAAAAGGCTTGACGCTCACTTTCCAAAAGATTCCATTGTCCACAGGATAGATTTCCAAACTGGAATAATATTTATTACAAAAAATAATGTTTATACAAAATCAAAAAATCTAAATCTCAAGTAAATAACGGATTGAGAAGATATACAATTATTGATTTGTCACATGGAGTCAGGCGTGAGGTCAAAGACTGTCCCTTCCAGTTCTGGCCATGCCCTCAGGTGAAGTCACGGTCCCTTTATTCCCAGAGGCTGTACATCTCCTGCTCCAACCCCTAGGTGGTGTCAACTCAAATAACATCGGGCGAAATAGGTAATTATTTAACACCAAAAATAATCCCTATCTATCTATCTATCTATCTATCTATCTATCTATCTATCTATCTATCTATCTATCTATCTATCTATCTATCTATCTATCTATCTATCTATCTATCTATCCGTCAATATATATTTCTACCTATGCATCTATTAATGTGTCACTGTATACTCTGTCTGTCTCTAGCCGATCAGTCAATGTGTCAATTTAAATGTAAGCCTAAATATAAACAAATCGCACTATAAATATCACTATCCCTAAAAATGCGCTATCTCAAAATAAAACTCCTCTCACAAAAACCCACGTGGTCAAGATGCGTTGACTTCACTTTTATACAGATGTGCCGATTGTGTGGTCTGTTTCCCGACCCTGTCAATCAAGCGCTGATTCGGCGGACCATGCCACCTGTCGAAACACTTGTAAAACACTCCGAAGCTTCATTTAGCCATAGTCACGTGACATGGGTGTTTTGAATCACGCTTCGGATCAGTAGGCTTGTTTGAGAGTCCTTCTTCTCGCAGTGGATGTGACACCTGTGAGATCAAAGATGGATATCGCGGCATTCACGCTCGTGCACCATAACAGTGTTGCTAATAAACTGGATTTGTTTGCTTTTATATGAAAATAATATAATGAACAAGACACCCAAAACACTTGTTATTTAATAAGTGTTAATCAATAATTGTTTTCTTTAATTTACTTTACTGTGTTTACATATATATATATATATATATATATTATACAAATTACATAATCACATAATCCATATAGATCGCACTGTCAGAGAGTTTGGGAATATTCACACATAATCTATAGGCCTACACATAAAACATGATAGGGCTATCAGAGTTTTAAAATCAAACATTTTAAAAGAGAACAACACATGGTTGTTTTTTTTATTATTTTTATTATAACAACAACATTTCAGTCTTTACAGTTCACATTCGTTATAATTGTAACAATACAATACGTTAACGGTTGAAAAAACAAACAAACAAACAAAAAAAAACAGCAAAAAAAAACAATCAAGTTACCAATAAAGAAAAATAAACCTAAATACAGATTTGTATCCCATGACAAAAATAGTCCTAGTGACATATTATCCATTAAAAATTTCTAAATGAATGTTCATTACTGATATGCATTTCTTGTTTGTAATTAATTTAAGAGACTTAAAATAAAAATCCACCTCTATCAAAAACAACTTAAATGATGGTGAAGAATTCTGGAATTTACATTTATGGATATGAAACTTGCCTAACAAAATGTAAAGGTTTATTATATTACAGTTTCTTTTCTTTGTGTTCAAAATAATTGATAATGTTCTTCCCCTCAATGTTGATTTTGTGTTTTGTTTTACATAATATATAATTCTCAAGTTCTTTCCAAAATGCATTACTGTATGAACAACCATAAAACAAGTGGGTTACATTTTCAAGTTCATTTTTACAAAAAGTACATTTGTTATCAATATCAAGAAATCTTGAAATGTACATATTAGATGGGTATGTTATGTAGTATTTTTAGATGTAATTCTCTAATTTTATTTGTGACACAAAATTTAAAAGGAACAAGACATGCCTTCTGCCAATTAATATTCATAAAAATAGCATCCCAGACATCATGGTTGTTTAAACCAATGACCATTAAGCTGTGTCGTCAGCAAGTCGTTTCCCATCATGCTTTTGATCAGCAGTCGTGGAGAACAACTGCGCGCGACTGCAGAATCCGAAACGTCTGCCTTGCGATCGCGAGAGTTTTTTGACATACGTCAGCATGACATCCGAGCCAGGCGGAAGGCAATCGGACACTTTTCTAACCGGCATGCATCTCGCGCTGATGATCGGTTCTGCGCAGATTTTGCTCATCTCAAACAAGCCTAGTGTTTCGAAACATCTGCGCTTCGGGATCTCGAAAAGCTTCGGAACGTCAGTTTCGCGTCAGCCATCCCTAATGTTTTCGTTTAGAGTTTTTCCTGTGAAGTGATGTGAAAATCATTCTGCCTAATCGTTCACATAAAACAATACATTGATTTAAATTTTGTAAGAAACGTTTTGTTTAAAAGACAATATGCGTGGGGGGCGTGAATGATCATGTTTAATGCTGTGATTCACACCTGAGAAGACAATGACTCGCATAATGAGCTGCATAATTTGCCTTTCAGTCGGGAATGTCACTGAGAGGGAAACACAAGAAAGAATGCGAGGACAAAAGAAATATAAAAATATATATATAATCCAAATATAAATGAAAGTCAAAAGCACAGAGTACACAGTCATGAAACAAATCCTGTTCAAATAGGCTATATGCATCATTCTAGAGAATTGGTTCAAAGTTAGAGTTGGAAACAAATTTTGTATGCTTGCAAATTGTATAATATTCAAGGTAAATATTTCTAGTAATTGTGCAGTTTATTCTCATACTGTATTTTCAGTAAATATGGAATATTTTCAGTTTTGGAATATATATCCTATCCCCACATGTGTGGAGTAGGAATGCAGTAACAGTTACTCATTTAGCCCGGCTTCCAGAGAATATGTACTTGTTTGTAATTAATTTTCTCATACTCAAGTAGAGTCATATTTGTAGAAGAATTGTCAGTTTGATCTTTATTCTGCTGTTCTCTTGATATCTATGAGAAATGGCGGTCAATAACGCATTGCATGCATCCATAACTAAACAACATCCTTTTTATAACTTGTATTAGACCACTGAAGAGATGAAGTATTTTTTACAGGAACTTCATCTTAACACACCAGTGGACGGGCCAAAGTTGTGATGATGAAGTAGGCGTTGATCTTCTTCTGCACATTCCACAACAAGTCGGTCGCTGAGCATGTTTACAATAAAAGTGGATTTTGGACTAACAATGACATTTTCAGTTCTGAAACTCATATTCTTTTAGTATGATGACCTCTTATATGTCAAAAGCACAAGGAAAATTGTATTTCTCAGTTCATAATAACCCCTTTAATCTGAATGTCAAAATAAAGACATTCTTTATATGTATTATTTGTAATGGATGGATCTGAACATGAACTTTGCCCATTAGAAAACTTCAAGCAAAATTTTTTTCTTATGTCGCTGTATTTAGATAATCGGCTGAAACTTGATTTATTGTCATACCGATTGAGCCAATTGATTGTCAGCGGATTTACTTTCACACAAAATATATTGCTCCATAAATGTTTAATACAATTTTTTTTCTGCAATCATACACTATGGGAGTAGTAACTTTTTCTTAAGGAGTGCATTTATCCCCGTTGTACCTTACAATCTAATTTTGTTAATTCTTATTTCTCATGTTTTCACATTGTGCAGAGAGAGATTTCAATATCTAAATGCATCACGTCTAACCAGTTAAACAATTTATTTGAAATATAGATTATGATTTAATAGACTACTGTTGCCACTGTTACCCAAATGCCTCATATATTCTAAAGTATTATTTTAACCTAACCCAAAGGTTCCCCTAGTCAAACAATCAAACTTCACAACTAATTTCAGCAAAAAAGTCATTTGAAATATGTATTATTATTAAATAGACTATTGTTGCAATTTTTACACAAATGCCACACATGCGCAATTAGCGAAAATAAATTCACACAGAAACAAAACGCATCCATTCACAAATCGTTTTGTGGCAACACACTAGTTTTAATATAGGCACATTCCACAACAAGTCGTTGGCTGAGCTTGGTTACAATAAAGCTGTTTTTAGACTAACAAGGAAATTTTCAGTTCTGAAACTTACAGGATATTCTTATAGCATGAAGACCTCTTATATGTGGAAAGCTCAAGGTTTGATTTCTCAGTTCCCTTTCAGTCGAGAACGTCAGACGTAGTCTGAATGGGGATCACACTTAGGGAGCCTGTCTTCTTCGTACCACTATTTAATCAAGCCAATTCAACATTGGCGTGCGTGATTACATGCTCCGCCCCACAGAGCGGGTATGGACGCACGCACCAGTTGCCTTTTGCTTCGGAGCCGATCGGATGCCTCTGAAGAGTATGGATGGGCTCCTTTAACTGCCTGATTGGTTCTTGCCCCCCTCGCTACCCTTGAGGGAGGAGCCAATGTCCAATGGCCCGCTGTATCAGGGGGATCCTTGTCTCCCCTCGCAGGGCTGTGAGCTCGCGATAGGTTTGACGGTCAGAGCTTGCGGGCAAGCCGCCTCCTCTTTGCATGCCATGGCGTTGTTGCAGGTCTATTAGGCCAAGACACTCATGGACATGCACGAAGGTAGTCTAGACCATGCGCTCATGTGCGCGGTCGGTCTAGCTAAGTCCACCCTAGTGGTCCAGGAGCGCCATTGTTGGCTCAGCCTGGTTGAGTGGTGGATGTGAGGGACTGGCCCAAGAGGGCCCGGTCTGGTGGTGCGTGACCCTGCATAGCCTTGCACCCCTCAGCCCCCTCTTGGTCACCAGCCGGCAGCTTGGTGCAG
This sequence comes from Phoxinus dragarum, assembly GCA_033366665.1. Classification (NCBI taxonomy): domain Eukaryota; kingdom Metazoa; phylum Chordata; class Actinopteri; order Cypriniformes; family Leuciscidae; genus Phoxinus; species Phoxinus dragarum. Next base: position 24,547 of record JARPMJ010003006.1, read on the forward strand.
TTCGAGGACCCGGTCATCTGCCTTCTCATGCTTCCCCTGCCTCCCAGTGGAGACAGGTAAGAGTTGCACTGCTGCCCCCACCTCGGGTACGTCTGTGGTCTCCTGGGCCTGGTTCGTCGCTTCCCAACCAGTCCGGACCAGATCAGACTTGGCTATGCGATTCATGATCGCCCAGCGCCCGCTCAAGTTCAGTGATAATCCTCACACTAGGTGTTGAGCAGATATACTCCTGAAAACTCAGTGATATTCATCACACCTAGTGTTGAGCCAGTGCTCCTGTTTGTGCGTGCATGTCGCTGTCCTACTGGCCTAGTACTTCATGTACCTAGTATAAGGTGGGTCGTGACCATCTTGGCCCTGTGTCTCTTGAGACGGATCCTATTCTCGAAAGCCTCCGTCCAAGTTACTACACAGAGAGGCATCTCAGAATGTCCCGCCCCCAATCTTGGTCTGCAGCGTTCGACCTGAATGACATGTACTTCAGATCTCTAGCCTTCCTCACCACAGGCCATCCTGCATGTGCGTTTGAGGGATCGAAGTAATCAGTACAGAGTCCTACCCTTCGAGTGATTCAATGCCACTTGGGTCTTCAGGTCAACTGGGGATGAGAGTACTGGATACGGTGCGCAATTCTTGCTCTGGTAGAGTTCCCTCTTAAACCGAACACCGTCGAGTTCCTCCACACCGTGTAATCACGCACGCCAATGTTGAATTGGCTTGATTAAATAGTAGTGCGAAAAAGACAGGCTCCCTAAGCATGATGCCCATTCAGTTGACGTCGACCTCCGTTCCCTGCATATGCAACCAGGACGTTCATGACCTCTTTAATCTGAATTTCAAATTATTTACTTGTTAATGTATTATTGTAAGTGATGGATCTGAACATGAAACTTTGCTCATTAGAAAACTTTGGGCAATACTTTTTCTTATGTCGCAGTAGAGTATATAATTGGGCGAAAGTTTTCCCACATGAAGAGCACTGGTGCGGCTTCTCTCCAGTGTGAAAACTATAATGAGCTTTCAGGTCTCTTGACAGAGAGAAACTCTTTCCACAGTGTGAACACTTGAACGTTTCTCTCCAGTGTGAATTCTCTGGTGTTGTTTTAAGGCAGTGGAACTAGCAAAGTTCTTCCCACAGTCAAAGCACACATAAGGTCTCACACCAGTATGAATACGCTCATGCTCTTTTAAATACTTCAGTAGTGAAAAACACTTTCCACAAAAAGAACAAAAGTGAGGCTTCACAGCAGTATGAACTTTAAGGTGTGTTTTTAAGTTTGATTCCACAACAAATGTTTTATCACACTGATCACAGCTGAATGATCTCACTCCAGAGTGACGTCGCAGATGTTTGGTGAGACTGAATTTCTGAGTGAAACTCTTTCCACACTGACTACATGTGAAAGGTTTTTTCTCCAGTGTGAATTCTTATGTGCTCAGTTAGGTATCCTTTTCGACTGAAAACTCTGTCCACACTGAGTGCATGAGAACGGCTTTTCTCCAGTGTGAATCCTCATGTGTACATTAAGGCTTGATTTATCTGTGTAAGTCTTTCCACACTCAGAGCAGGTGAAAGATCCTTGACTCCAGATTTTACAGCTTGGTTTTGTGTGAAAGACTTTTCAGTCTGTGAAATTATGTTTCCATCTTCATTTGTGGAATAATGAGGGTTTTGAAACGGACGTTGCTTGTCTTTATTCACCTCCATTGGGTCTAAAACAAACATCACATTTTCAGGAGAAAAGAGAACAACAATAATTATCTATGTCATTTTTTCAGTTTTCATCTTAATGTTCCTCATCAGTCATTAAAGAGAATGAAGGAAAACACCAACCTATTTGTTCCTCTGTATCTTCATCTTTTATTCTGCAGGGTTCTTCTTAATCTCCATCTTTACAATAGTATGTCCGTAGTTTCTCCTGGGGTAATTCCTCTGCTTGCTTCTTCTTCTCCTGTGGGAAGATGGGAATATTCCCAGCATTTAAACTCTCAGATCGAACTCTCAGTCTCTCTGACTGAAGGAGTGAATTGTGGTCGTTGTTGCTCATTTAGCAGATGATCATCACACTTACAATCACTCGCAATTATCCAGGTGCAAATGTTTGCTCAAATAGTCATTAAAAGACTATTCATGATTTAAATTTGAACTTAAACTTTTAACTAAACCTGGCTGATTTTTGAGTTGCTCTATCATGAGTTATAGTTTGTCATAGACTGATTAAAAACCATCGTGAGCTAAGCTGATCTTCCTTTTCCTCTTCCAGACCTGCAAGTCCAAGATGGCTATGTTCACTACGGTCAACCCACATTAAATTCACCTGAACCAGTTAATCAAAGTCTTCAGGATTACCAGAAATTTGGGGCAGATAGTGATAAACTGCGGGACACTGGCCCTCCAGGATGTTAGTGCAAATACTTTCCAGCAGCAAAACATCATTCAGGCTCTAAATAATGGCAAACATCAAATGAGTGCTTTATTATACTGCAACAGTTACTTCATTGTGTTGTTTAATCTATTTAAATAACTATGACTGACAGTTTTTGGATTCATGAGAAAACAGTATGTGAAAGGAGTAGTATGTCCGAAACATCGGTATTAATAAAAGAGTAGGCGAGAAGTACCCGGATGACCTTCTGCTTTCCCAGATTCTCGAGTGCTTATCCGATGGATACTTTTCTATCCCAGGAGGCCACAGGAGAGGATACGTCATTATCGAACATCGCGGAGATCAGCAACGCGGGTGTTTTTAAATGCGAGTAAACTTGCTGAATGTGAGGTAGAAACGTGTCATCTGTGTGTGTGTGATTGGCTGAATGTGAGGTAGAAACGTGCCTTTGTGTGTGTGATCGGCTGCCGGCATGATTCTACGTCAGCTGGCCCTCGAGCGCTACTGCATTTATTCATGAGAATAAGTTCATTCAATCAAATCACTTCACTGTGTTACGCAGGAGATCACTTTACAGAAGAGAATTCAAACAGAAGAGGTGCGCGCATGAGAGCGGTTTCTGTCCTAAATGCCACAATGCGTTCAACAGCGCTCACAACGATAATATCGTTCATATAGGGACTGGAGCAAGCACGTTTTAATTTTTTATGGACATATTTCATATACGCTAGTTCTCTAAACATGAACCAGCTCCGTGTGTGCGCACTTCTTCTTCAAATGAAAATAAATGTGCAAAATAAGGACACATCAGGATACAGCCGTACGTTTGATCATGAACGCGACGACACAATGGATTATTCTGATACACAGAAGACAAGGATGTAGGGGGTGCCCAATCCTGCTCCTGCCGATCGACTGTCTTGCACAGCTCATCTTCAACCCCTAATCAAAAACACCCGAAGTAACCAATTAAGGTCTTCAGGATCATTTACAAATTAAAGGCAAGTGTTCCTGAAGACCTTAATTGGTTTGCTTCAGGTGTGTTTGATTAGGGTTGGAAATTAGCTGTGCTGGACAGTCTGCAGGAACTGTGCATGAACACCTCCATGTAACCCCGGAATTCCCACCAACAGCGGAACGGCTGCGGATCAGCTCCGTGCTCCGCCGTCCTGCAATACTCACCAGGTACGGATTTGTTGCAGTCACGAGGAGCCACGAGTTTCATGTATGATCGCGCAATATAATCTGCCCTGTGCTAAGTTGCTGCGGAACGGCTGCGGCATCCAGCAAAAATAGAAGCTCTGCGTATCTGCTCCGGAGGACTGTGGATCGTCGGAACTGGGACGGAGTCGGAACGCAGCTGTTCCGCAGACAGTGAAAATACACACATTAACTTTAAATGGAAACCTATTGACTCCGCCGCCGTTCCGGAGCAGATCCGTAGTTGTGGAAATTGGGGGTTTGACCCAATGGAGGTGACCGGTTCATCTCCATTGGGTCTAAAATAAACATCAAATTCTCAGGAGAAAAGAGAACAACAATAATTTATCTAGGTAATTTTTTTTAGTTTTCATCTTATTGTTCCTCATCGGTCATCAAAGAGAAGGAAAACACCAACCTATTTGTTCCTCTGTATCTTCATCTTTTATTCTGCAGGGTTCTTCCTTAATCTCCATCTTTACAATAGTATGTCCGTAGTTTCTCCTGGAGTAATTCCTCCTGCTTGCTTCTTCTTCTCCTGTGGAAGATGGGAATATTCCCAGCATTTAAACTCTCATGAACGGCTGTGGGAGCTTCACTGACTGAAGGAGTGAATTGTGGTCGTTGTTGCTCATTTAGCAGATGATCATCACACTTACAATCACTCGCAATTATTCAGTGTAAATGTTTGCTCAAAAAGTCATTAAAAAACTATTCATGATTAAAATTTTAACTTCAACTTTCCTGGCTGATTTTTGAGTTTCTCTATCATGAGTTATAGTTTGTCATAAATAGCGTGCATCGCAAAAATAAAAATTACCGTTTGCTGGCATTTTTTGTTGTTTACTTGAATATTTAAAACCCAAGCATCAAGGTTTTACCACAGGTTTACAATAAAAAGTGATACATTGATCATAATGGATTAATTTATGTCAAAATTGCACATTAGTCACAGAAATAAATTACCGTTAGGTCCATTTCATAAAGAAAGAGGACACACTTCGCTACTTCTTCAGTCTCGTCTGTTTCTGTTTATTTGGTAGTTACAGGACTTATTTACATCACATTTAGAAAGAATGATAACTTCTACAAATATTTGCCACCAAAAAACACGACCTGAGGAGCTTTAGCACTCTCTCGACTCCCAGGTAGGCTACAGATATTTTCAGTCCGAGAACCAGAGGAAGCTCCCCGAAAAAAAAAAGTTGCTTTATTTTATGATAGTATAAAGAGAATAAAATAAAAACATGATTGTGATAGCCTTTATAATTGGTCTGATTTCTTCAAGCGTTCACCATGTTTTTTTTACTATGCGTACTCTTCAAGCGTTTACTATGGTAATGGACAGTTAGCGCGCAGTCTTTTGCATCGCGTATAAATATTTCTACCTTGTACGGTGATCAGAATCCACATCGGATCACAAACAGAAGGCATTCAAACATGAAAGTGAGTTAAATTATTTTAAAAGTCTTTAATGCTGACAGAATCATCCGGCTCTCCCGACTCAGGTAAACTCCACCTCTGTTCGTAACCACTCCTCTAGCCCATTCTGGCCCGCTTTGGCCCAAGATATTCGACGGGCCAGAAATCCTGGGGATTGGCCCAGACTAAAGCCGCGTTTCCACCGAAATTACCCGGAACAATTTGTCCCAGGAACTTTTTTTGCCCCAGACCGGTTGCTTTCTGCGTTTACATCGCGGTCTAAAGTACCGGGAAGATTATAACTGTGCTCGACTGCTCCTCCCAGTCTGCGACGGACAGTAATCAGTTTTGAGCGCCACATTTATAATAAGTATGGAGGAGATTTAAACTGTGCTGTAGTTGTTTGTGATGTATTGGTTTACTAACGAGGTAATTAACAAAACGGCAGAAAAGAGACGAGCACTGATACTAAAGCGTGTTCAGAAAGCTCGTAATGCTATAAAATTAGATGATGCAGACATTGACCGTGAGATGGCTGGGACGAACGCGCAGAAAATTTCCTGTTACACAAATACGCTTAATAACCCTGAACCTCGTCGTCAGTCCAGCTGTGTTTTTATTTTAATTAAATTCCATATTTGCAGACAGACAACTCTTACTGCATGAAGCCACGAACCGCAATGGACCAACGCTACTTTTGCGTCATCGAAGGGTAACGCCCCTTTTTGGGGGAAAACAAACGGATTCCCCTGAGAACAAAACTCGCTCTAGATCTGCAAAGTTTCTTTATAGGCAAAATTGGCACAAACTATACACACTCTCTTTGCCGGCCGAGGACCGTGAGCGGTATTTAAAGAGTAAGTAGCCCTATTTTTTTTTGTCATTAACACACTCACAGTATGACAAACTAGACGATGAGGCCATGTCAAAAGGAGTCGGTGGTTTACTTGGATCATATTTCACTTGATTTATTTTAAGCTATTGACATTAAATACCACTCACGGTCCTCGGCCGGCAAAGAGTGTGTATATTTGTGCCATTTTTTGCTGTCAAGAAACTTATTAGAGCGAGTTCTGTTCTCAGGGGAATCCGTTTGTCTTCCCCCAAAAAGGGGCGTTACCCTTCGATGACGCAAAAGTAGCGTTGGTCTATAGATTTTTAAAAATGCCGTTTAAAATAGAATGCGGCGTGGACACAACCAATCAGCATGTTCAGCGCACAAGTCCCACCCCCGAAAGTTCCTGAACTTTGAAAAAGTACTACCTCGCCAGCAGGGACTTTCAGAGGGGGAAATATTTACCCGGAACTTCATTTAGACCCCTGATTCCTGCGGTGTAAACACAACGAGTACCACCCCAAAGTTCCTAGTTCCTGGGGAAAGTTCCCGCGGTGGAAACGCGACTTATGCCTTGATCAAGCCCCGGAAGTGACTGGAAATGCGACTGGCCCTGGCACACACTAGCACAGCCGATGATTAAGGTTTTTTTTTTTCTCTTGTTTCACATTCTTATTTCTCATATTTTCAAAGAGATTTCAAAGAGTGCAGAGATTTCAAAGCAAAAATATCTTAATGCATCATGTCTAAACAGCTAAACAGACAAGTTGTTTGAAATATGGATTATGATTTAATAGACTATTGTTGTCACTTTTACACAAATGCCTCATTTGCACAATTAATGAACAAACTCCACAAAGAAACAACACACATCCCTTCATAAATCGTTTAAAGGTAACTAGTTTTCTAAACTATTTTGACCTTCCCCTAAAGGTGCCCATTGACAATCAAAATCCACTACTGATTTGAGCAAATTGTCCAACTTTTGATTAATCTGAATATCAAATTATTTACTTGTAAATCTATTATTTGCAAGTGATGACATTTGCACAGACAACTTCTGGCAACGTTTTTTTCTTATGAGTCTGTAGACGAGATAATTGTGTGAAACACTTTTTACAGTGTTGAGCACTTGAACCGTTTCTCTCCAGTATGACTTCTCTGGTGTTTTTTTAATGCGCCTGATGTAATGAAGGTCTTCCCACAGTCAGAGCACAAATAAGGTCTCACACCAGTATGAATACTCTCATGCTCTTTCATGAGTTGCAATCGTGCAAAACTCTTTCCACAAAAAGAACAAACGTGAGGCTTCACAGCAGTATGAATTTTAAGGTGTCTTCTAAAGCCTGATTCCACCAACAAATGTTTTCTCACAGTGATCACAGCTGAACGACTTCCCTCCAGAGTGAAAGTGCAGATGATCTTTGAGAGAGCTTTTGGATGCGAAACGTTTTTCCACACTGAGTGCATGTATAAGGCTTCTCTCCAGTGTGAATTCTCATGTGTCTTATATGGTTTGATTTTTGTCCGCTACTCTTTCCACATTGAGTGCATGTGAACTGTTTTTCTCCCAGTGTGAATTCTCGTGTGTCCTGTTAAGCTCTGATTTAGTCGTGTAACTCTTTTCACACTGAGGGCATGTGAATGGTTTTTCTCCATTGTGAGCTCTAGTGTGCACAATTAAGTCCTCTTTGCGAATGAAACTCCTTCCGCACTGAGTGCATGTATAAGGCCTCTCACCAGTGTGAATCATCATGTGTGTCTTAAGGTGTGCTTCATGTTTGTAAACCGTTTCCACACTCAGAGCAGGTGAATGGTTTTTCTCCAGTGTGAATTCTCATATGTATGTTAAGGTGTGACTTAAATATGAAACTCTTTACACACTGAGAGCATGCATAAGGCCTGTCTCCAGTGTGAATCCTCACGTGCACATTAAGATTTGATTTATGTGAGAAACTCTTTCCACACTGAGTGCATGTGAACGTTTTTTTTCTCCAGTGTGAATTCTCATGTGTGTCTGAAAGTTTGATTTACGTTTGAAACTCTTTCCACACTCAGAGCAGGTGAAAGATCCTTTGACTCCCAGATTTTCCAGCTTGTTTTTGAGTGAAATTCTCTTCAGTCTTTGAAACGACTACATTTTCATCTTCATTTTTGAAATGAGGTTTTTGAAATCAGATGTTGCTTGTCTTCATTTTTACATGTCAGTTCTCCATCTTCATATGTAAAATGATGAGGTTTGTCTTCATTCACTTCCATCGGGTCTAAAATCAATATTACATTCAATTAAAAAGGGACAGTTAAGAGACACAGAAATAAAGGTCATTCTCAATTTAGCACAAATTTGATTAACTACTGAGTCTGTTAGCATCTAGTTTTGGATGCATTTTATATGTCAGTTTTCATCTATGTTACTCATCAGTCAATAAAGACTACAAAGGAAAACACTAACCTATTTGTTCCTCTGTATCTTCATCTTTTATTCTGCAGGGTTCTTCCTTAATCTCCATCTTTACAATAGTATGTCCCGTAGTTTCTCCTGTAGTAATTCCTCCTGCTTGCTTCTTCTTCTCCTGTGGGAAGATGGGAATATTCCCAGCATTTAAACTCTCATGAACGCTGTGGAGCTTCACTGACTGAAGGAGTGAATTGTGGTCGCTGTTGCTTATTTAGCAGATGCTCATCACACTAACAATAACTCTGTTTTATCCAGCTTTAAAGGTGGAAGGTAATTTTCAGAGAGGCTAGCAATAGCGAGCTAGCTTTGAAAGCATAAGATCCCACCCTCCCTTCAGAACATCTCCAAAGCCACGCACCCTTCAAAAGAGATCAATTGATTATCGGTTTTTACTGATATTTTCTCTATTTAAGCATTTACTCATAATCGGGTATAGGTTTTTTTTAACACCATAAATGGTGCGATCTTGTGTGCGTTTTGAGAATTGCGCGCAATACCGCCATTAAAGCACTGCGTTTAGGGGAGATGAGTCAACAAAGGTGTTCGAAGATAAAATAACTTGCCTCTCTTAAGGGGATAGTTCACCCACAAATGAAAATTAGCCCATGATTTACTCACCCTGAAGTCATCCTAGGTGGTTCGAAATTAATAATTGTTGCGGTGCGCCCGTTTATGTAGAAATACATTGGTCGACTGGCCACGAATCGGAAACGGGTGGTTTGCGCTCCAAATAAACAGTCGGCAATCTGGGTTTTTTTTGTTGAGAGTTTTGGCTGATCTCTATTTGGGACTTGCACACAAACTGCATAGCAATACTTTTCTGAAATGTCATTTGTGTGAAAATATCACGAAGTCTGTAAGTAGGACGTTAACACAGGCCAGAGATGGGACAAGCTGAAGACTGACACAAAGAGGAAAGTGCAGACATGCAGTAAAGTAAATACCAGGCACAGCAAGATCACTGTACATGATTCTCGAAATATAGGAAAATAAAATATTTAATTGGGTTCGGGGGTTTATATTAGAGGATGGATACCCGACCCGAGCCCGCCGGGTACCGGGTTCGGACAGATATTTAGAAATGATGTTCGGGTTCGGGTCGGGCTCGGTCACATCAGCGCGATAAGACATTGAACATTTTAAATTTAAAACAGCTTATTATGTAGGTAGCCGATGTGCCTGATGCTTTCACTTGATGCAAACGTTTGTTTTTGTGATTAAAATACATGTAAAATATTACCATAACATCCGTCTTCCTGTGTGCGGACATTTGTATATGTAGCCGTGACAACGAAACACGTGCATAATGTGCGCGCGCCAGGTGTAAGAGCGCTTGTTGCTCCGCGGCGCTGATGCGCTTGTCCTGTTGACATTTCCGATTGCCTTCCTACAGTTGCTTAATAAAAGCGGGGCTTCCCACACAAACAAATGTACAATTGTCATTAGTATGAGAAAAAAATGGGATTTTAACTGTCGGGCTCGGGTCGGGCTCGAACATAAATATCTTTATAGCTGTCGGGCTCGGTTACTGCTCTGTCAGACGCAGGCCGGGCTCGGACTGAAAAATTTGGCCCGATCCGCACTCAAGTTTATATGAATCTATCTCTGAAAGGTATATGTATCTCTGATTAGTCTTAAGAATAGTTACAGCGATTTTTTTTCTCTTCGTATAAAATGGTGTTTATAAGCACATCTGCTGTGTTTGCAGATGTACAGTGGTACATCTGTGGTACCAAAAAATGGAACCACTTTTTATTCCTAAGCGCCACTTGCTGCCAGAGACTGAATTTGCATTTTAATTCAGTCCGTTTCTTTGTGCAGGTCTCTATTGTAACAATTTCACATAGCTAAAGTTAGACGATTCTTTATGTGCTGGACTTTAAACATTAGTTTAAAGGACTTAAGTATCAAATAGCTATTTTTTTAGTTTTCCTAGTTTCCTATAGTTTTAAGGGTGAAAAGGCTATATTTCTTCAGTGCTTTAGTTGTGCAAGGTGCTCCATGTAGTCACAGACACCCAGCTTCATCTTGCCTATCAAAGCCCTTTGAAATTCAATATCGGTTTATTTTGTTTTGTGAGCATTATGAGCTCTTTATCGCTGTGTTTTATGTTACAATTAGGTGAGAAAGAAAGGGATAGATAGAAGCAGAAATTCTAGCATTAGCCTTGACAGAAGTAGACCATGTGTCAGTATATCAGAGTCTTTTAAAGGAGTCATCGGATGCCCATTTTCCACAAGTTGGTATGATTCTTTAGGGTCTTCATTTAAAGTTTGTAACATACTTAAGTTAAAATTCCTCAATGGTGCATGTTCCATTAAATTATAATGAGCAGCTGCTGATCTCAACCCCACCCCTCTCTTCCATGGGGAGTGTTGACAAAAGACACAAAGTGCCTGAGGGTGCTCATCGACCTGCTCACATAGATGTTTTTAAGACCTTGAAAGTGGTCGCCCCAGCTTCTTCTGGCTCTGTGAAAGTCAGTAAGTAGTAAATGAACAGTACGGCACCAAACTTCAGTTTCAAGAACATCTCGCAACAGAAGCTGTAAGTGCTTTAGCAATGTGCAAGCGAGAAGCTTTTTAGTCAGAAAGGATCGCAGAGATTTCTTGCGCTTTCTCTGGTGTAAAGACAATGACCCAGGTAAAGAAATAGTGGAATGGATTTCTAATGGAACAAAATGCTTCTATGTGTATATGAACAACAGAATCCAACAAATTCTTCAGTCATCTACTCCTAGTTAAGCTATGTCAAGCAGCTGATCATCTCAGTAGCACAACTTGGCTTATAGGGCCAGACTTTCATTTTGAACTCTATACCCTTAAACTTGCCTCAAGAGAACTATGAGCAAACTTCTTGTTAGATAACCATGACCTTGTTGATCTTGATTTAGATGCAGAAATCTGACCACAAGTGATTTCATGTCTAACTGCAGTACCAAATCAGTTCCTGACTCCTGAACGTTTTGAACACTTCTCCAGCTTGAGCAAACTAATCGTTTTTCAAACTAATCATTGATCCCTTGTTTAAGCCACAACTTCCAGTCACTCTCCCATTCAACAAAGGAGCCAAGATGTAGTGGATGGCATCTCTGTAGTAACAGGCCCACAAATGAGGAGTTGGAAAAAGCCAGGATTGTTATCCTAAATAGCTTTCAAAATGTAGCCTATCCAGAAGAGTTAAGTCAACCATCTACAATGCGAGTGAATCACTAGCATATACAACTAAATCATGTCTATCATTAGCCATTGGCTAATAAATTCTTATATTTTACTTGCCAGTGTGTGTTAGAGGCTAAGTATACGTTTAACATAGATATTTCACTCCGTGAACACCGACTGAGTACTTGAGAGTTTCGCTCCGTCAAGCGATCTGTACGAGTATTTCAGCGTACCTGTATTTGACGTACCGTAAACTCTAGTGCAGTGTTTCTCAACCCTGTCCTGAAGGACCCCCAACACTGCACGTTTTCTTTGTCTCCCTAATCAAACACACCTGATTCAACTCATCAGATTATTAACCCATGTGATAATGAGCTGATGAGTTGAATCAGGTGTGTTTGATTAGGGAGACAAAGAAAATGTGCAGTGTTGGGGGTCCTCCAGGACAGGGTTGAGAAACACTGCACTAGTGTGAAAGTGTGACAACTCGTCGTTGCATTTCTCACACACACATACAAAGAGAGAGAGAGAGAGAGCGAGAGTCTTACATGCCATGCAGAATTGACGAGCTACATGTAAACGATATTCTTTGTTGCTTTTTCCTTTCAAAATACCAGAGTTCACTTGGAATTATTCAGCTTTTAAGTTAGTAGAATTAGTAGTAGGATTATTATCTTTTAATAATAATTAATTACTATTATCTATTACTATAATCTTTTTTTCTTCTTCACAGAAACACTGAATGACCAACAATATCTTAAGCACCACCAGTCCTAAGTTCAGTTAAAATGACAAATATGCATTCATGCATGGTTAACAAGTTTTAGTTCAAATTACTGAAGTTTTATCATTAAATAGTGCTTGATTCTTATAATATCATGCTTGATTGTCTGATGTTAAGAGTGTACTCAGATATTTAAAAAGCTATGCCATTTTACAAAGATAAGCTGATTTGGTGGAATTAATATAATGTGTATATGTGCGTGTATATATTCTGGATGACAAAGGTATTCAGCATTGCTAAGGCAGGTCTTAAGAAGGAAGAATGCAATCCTGTGATCATTCCTGGGAAACATGTAGCAACCTTGCTTGTTAAACACTACCGTCAAGCAAGGCATTTTACTAGGGGTGAGAATCTTTTGAAATCCCACGATTCGATTCAAAAAGATTCATGGGGTCACAATTCGATTAAAAATCAATTCTCGATTTTTAATAAAATTTCGATTCGATATATGCATAGATTTGATTTCATATTTGATTCTAAACTTTGAATTTTCTTTTAAAAAAAAACATTAAAATAAAGGAAATTAAATTATTCATTTAATTTAAAGGATTAGTTCAACCACTGGGCAGTGTTGTGTCAGAGTGCCTTTATGGAAAGATGCGCATGTTCTTTAGATATTCACAACCTGTGTCCTTGCCCCAAACTAACTGATATTAAATAGAACTTAAACGTTGTAATTAAACTTTAAAATTTTGTTGAATTATCTTTCAATCTCAATCAATCAATTTATAATATCTAAATATTTTATATTGAACTATTTTATCCATAATAAATGACATGTCCTGCCTTTTAACTTTGTAGGATATTGGTAATACTAGTACTAGCAGGCAGATCGGGGGACCAGGGCAGTGCTGGCAGCTCGGAAAGCCACGGCGGTGCAGGAAAGTCTGGGGACCCTAGGACGGCCACAGTGGTTGTGTCCGCGGACAAGTAGTTGCCGTGAAGACCTTTGAGTTTGTGTGTTTATGATATGACGGTAGTTTTTCTCAAATAAAACATTCAAATGCACAAGTGACTCTCAGAGCAGATCTGGAGATGATGTCCATTCATTCATTCATGTCCTCATATGACATGGCAGAGATGGATAGAGAATTATCGTGATAATTATCGATATCGACTGATATAAAACAATTATCGTGATACATTTTTTGGGGCCATATCACCCAGCCCTACAATCAATAAAACTGCTTTATTGGCAAATTAGGTAAGTGAGATAACGGCATTAAAATATAAATACAACATTAAAAAGTCAACCAATTGATGGTTTTGTGTGGATGTACAGTGAACAGATTGTTCACCGGAAATGCTCGAGCTGGCTTATTGAAAACCAGGAAGTAACTGTGCATAATTCCTAAATTTCCTGAATTCCTAATGGACTATAAGTCATATTAAATTGAAAAGATTGAGACAAGTTTGGATTGTATGCATATGGATTGCTATGGACTCAGCATGCATTGATTATTCTATGTTGTAGCAAAAAAAAAAAAAAAAAAAAAGGTGCTACCAAATCATGTGCTGGTGCGACCAACTTAGAAAGTTGGAAAAGTTGCAGTGGAAAAGTTAGTCTGGAGCCCTGAGTAAAATACAACAATACACTAGCACTGTAAAAGGTTTTGCCACAATCTCAACTGACTGGCTTCTCCCCAGTATGATTGACCTTACTGTACATGAATTATGATCTTCCATAACTTCTGTAAGGCTGTAATCAACCAAAGAAAATCTTGGTCGACTGAAGTCCTGAAATTTTGAACTAAAAATCGACTAAAAAAGACGTTAGGAAAAAAAAAACGTTAAATTAATTAGCTGCGCACTGTGTACTTGGTAGCCTTGTTGTCCGCCTAAATGAATTATAAATAAACATTAAAAAAATAGTAGGCTATTTGCAGTATATTAAATAGTTTTTTACCTAATTATTTTGCACTGAAATGAGTCTGACACACGAGTCTGTCGGCTCTGACAGCGGCGCAATATCTTAGCCTATGATTTCCGAAAATAGTACTACCGGTATGTTGTCAACTAGTGATATCATCACAAGAACTTTTGAGGAATATGCAACATAATTTAGACAATTGTTTTTGTCATATGTATTATAATAACTGACAGACACTATCATTTCAGCCGCTCTGGGCAGCTCGCACAGAGGCTGAACATAGAGCTCAGCTTCGCGGCTGAGACGCGAATAGACTATTAACTTAAAGCTTTTACTCTTAAACACAAAAGGCACGTCCATTTTAATAAAAAAAGAATATTTATTACACAAACCAGATCAAGAGCAATAACTAAAAAGTGCATAACTGAAAAATAAAGCATAGGCTCAAAACTAATACAAACAGTGGCACAGCGCATTGCGCATTAGGCTCCAATCCTTTTTTCCCATTTTCTATTTTAAGAAAACGCTGCCACACTGCCAATGTCTTTGTTGACATGGTAGAGGAGGACTGACTATGAATTAAACGCTCTCAATTAAATAAATAATATTCAGCAAACCTTCTAGTAGCCTACTTTCTTCAATCTGTCTCTTCTCCGGTGGGTTGGGCTAATCCAAAAGAAGTGAAAACAAGGGGGGTGTCCTGAAGACAGACTGTTACTTGTGAAACAGGGGTGCTCTGAAAACACCCCCATTAGCAATTAGTGCTTTCCACCTGATGAAATGAACGCGGCAAAACTGATGAAATGAACGCGGCCAAAAATCGACCAATCAGAACTTTGGTCAAGCCAGAACGTATCGACCAACAATCGACTGGGAGATTACAGCCCTAAACTTCTGACTGAGGCTGTGTGTGACCTGCTAATTGAACTCTCTTATTAAAGGGATAGTTCAATGAAAATTCTGTCATCATTTACTCACCCTCAAGTTGTTTCAAAGCTGTATGAGTTTCTTTCTTCTGTTGAACACAAAAGAAGATATTTTGAAGAATGTTGGTGACCAGACAGTTGATGGACCCCATTGACTTCCATAGTATCTTTTTTTTCAACTGTCTGGTCACCAACATTGCAAAAGATGCAAGACGCGATCGGGCGTAAAAGTAGCGCATTGGTATGGAAAAACACGTTCTGTGTGTGAACCGCCCCAAAACATTTATCAGACGCTCTGTTGCGCAACGAATCATCCGCCATCGTCACGCGATCACTGAACTGTGATTCCTGCTGCACTGTCGCCTTCAACTCGTGCTGGATGAACAGAGTAGACGATTACAATGGTTTATGTTTTATTAATAAAAAGCAAAACGTCAGTGAAGACGGTGCTGCAGTGGGTACTGTAATGTAAATAGTTTGCGGGCCGCAAACTAGCTTTACGCTATATGCCCTATGTACACGTTATCGGTTGTCTATGTGTAAAAATGCCTAGTATATTGTCCCTGTTAAATAAAAAAATTCAAAAGTAACAGTGGCATAGTCTATGCTAATTTCACCCTCCATTGTGAGGCAGACACCTTTTCACTTGACGAGAAATCTTGTCACATTTTAGTCTCGCGAGATCTCGTGGCAATTAATTGTTAATAAATTGTGTTTAACATAACAGCCATTAGCCTAAAAAATATAGATGAACTCACACAGTCTTTAGGCTATACATTTATTTTGCCTGTTGTTAATATGCTATTGCTGTAAAAAGATGCAACTGGGATTATTAAGATACACTAAAGCAGTAATGTTTTTTTATTCAGGCAGTTTAGAATGTTTTATTCTTAATAAAATAAAAAAATAATTAAGAATTATTTTACATGCTATATTCAATACCTGGTACCCAAACCGTGTTTTGTTTGGTATGTAAATTGGGGGTAAAATTGCAAAAATTACAGTATTTAAAAAGTGTTAAATAAAATTTTGTTCAGTTCATTGCTGTAGGCTAGATATAGACTACTAGTCAAAAACAATAAATATTGGTTCTGTAGATCGGTTATCAGGCACATAAACATGCAAATAATTGGTAGGCCTATTGTTTATGAAAAAAAAAAATCTTTACTTTCAACCAGCATAAAAAATAAATAAAAAAAAACCTGGAACAAATTGTCTATCCTGCCTTTAAGTATACTCAAACGGTTTAGAAAAAAAATAACTCCTCAGATAGCTAATTTATGTTGCTCTTACATTAGATATGAGTTATATTCATAAAAAAAATGTTTGCCAGGTTTCATTATAAAATTAAAACACAACATAATCTTCACAAATTGCAATGTAAAAACCGTTCCACGAGCGTATTGTACACCATCAGCCGTTCATTTCTGAGTGATTCACTAAATGAACTGACTCGTTTAGTCATTTGGATTTAGATTTCTCCTAATAAATGATAAAATGAATGTACTCACAGTCTGAAAACAGCAGATTTAGAGCAGAATGAACGGCTGTGTTCCACTTCTCATGTTTATGTTCCCTTCCCTCGCTCACTTCTCTTCTTCTCCTAGACTCGGATGTGTGTCATTGCTTCGGTTGCTCGAGCGCCTCTATTGGCGGAAACCAAAGAACACTAAACATCTTATTCATAGATTAGAAAAGATACAAGGCAATCGAAATAAGATCTGTTATCTTGTTTGAGCTAATACAAACTCTATAAGTTAGATCTATCTCCCAAAATGTGTTTAATTTGGGATGAAGAAATATCTAAGGAGTTAGCATCTGTTTACCTTATAGACTCTTTCAGCTGTTGTGTTACTGATGTTGACTTTAATATATTGACTTTATTTTAAAATTAGATGGTACAAGTTTCATTAATAAAACATGTGAGAGAGTTATTAAACAATATGAAGATTAGGCTACCTAAAAACAGCTTAGTGTAAGTTGTCTGATTTAGATTTCTCCCAATAAAAATAAAACACAGTCTACAAATCCGTATCTAATCTATGAATGTTAGATAGTTTAATGTTTTCCGCCAGTAGAGGCGCTCGAGCAACCGAAGCAACGACACACACCCGAGAAGAAGAGAAGTGAGCTTGGGAAGGGAACATAAACACGAGAAGTGTTTCTAAATCTGCTGTTTTTCAGACTGTGAGTAACGTTACATTTATTTTATCATTTATTAATAGTAGTGGTAGTGGGCAGATCGTGACTTCGTGGATCACTGAAACAGTTGAAGCAAATGTTTGTATTGTGTCGAGGCTTCGAAACACCCGTCTCCACAGTGACCACTAGTGGTCAGTACAGTGTAGGCTAAATACAACAAAAAACCCGGGCCAAATATGCTTAAAAACACTTTTTACAAATATTGCAAAACATTTTTATTGAAAGTAAAATCTTTCAAATGCAATTATCTAATCATCTAATAAGATTATCAGTTGGCTATATGTTCTTTAATCAATTGCCAGGGTTTGTTTTGTTAACTAATAGCTAATTTAATTATTAACTACCACGATTCATTTTAATTATTAAAACGTCTACAAATCTATTGTATAAATGTATACAACTGACCAGAGATCAGGTAAAACCACAGACACTTGTTCATTTGGTTCTCAGTGACTCCTCATGATTCATGGGTTGACAGAGATCATCATCGCCAGCGGTGAACCATTGAAATTTCGAAGTGTTTTGAACATAGACGGTATATAAAATGGACACAGCGACCCCATAGGTTTCAACGGAGAAAAGTGAAGTCAATTCCACGTCCCCCCGATTGCCTGCGAGCGACAGAGAGTCGCGTGGTAATAACGCAATCGTTAGCCTATTTTTTACAAAAACTGCTTCTACGGGGCCATAACATAAGATACAAAGTAATGGAGCCTTTTATACATTGTCGTGTTTCTTTAGAAATAAATAATGGACAAATGGAGTCTTTAAACACCTCAGATGTAAAGTTATTCTCTGTCAAAATGGCGCCAAAATGAATGGGAGTCTCTGGAAGGCTAACAGCAGGTGATGTTTGTGGCTTGTTAGCCAATGAAGGCCCCGGGGAAGCTTTGGTTTCCGCCTGACGGATTACCCCCTTGGTTTCGAAACAGTAGGCTACGCCTATTTAACAAAATGGCACTAGATGACTAAGCTCACACTTACTATATCTAAACTAAATAAATTGAAATGATGTCTGATTGTATAGTGAAATCTAGTGGCTTTTGTTGAAATTTCATTTTATTAAGTGTTAGTTGTCCGGAGATTGCATCAATCTTCCATTAGATTATGGCTAATTTTTCATGTTACCACCATGAATGAAACTATTGTACATCTTTACAGTGAATTTGACCTAACGTTGCGTTCTAATAATGAAATTAAGGCAAATAAAAAAAAAAATGGTTAGACAAAAAACATTAATGAAGTGAGTGACAGGCTATTACATGTTTTACTAAAGTATTTAGCCAAGAGACTATCACTGCGCTGAGGAGTGCACAGACATTACTTTCAAAATATTGTAATTATAGTCTCAATTGTGTATGGCCAATTGTCACAACCTTACATTCACATTTAAATGGGAATATCTATGATCAGACTCTCGTACACGGACTTCATCCTCTGTGCTTAGCACACAAAAAGTGCCCCTCTTCTCTTCGTATAGCCCAAATCCAACGCTTTTTCAACATTTCGCCGCAAACAAAGCTTTGGAATTATAAATATGGTTGTTTCTATTTTGAGTTAAAACATAAAAAGATACGCAACAGGCTGCATTTGTTCTCCGACTGCTATCGCTTTCACCGGAAAATAATTGTTCCTACTTCCGCGGTCTCTGCCGCCATTTTGGTGAAATATGCGTGTTATGACGTAATGAAGCCTCGTTTACTGAAATCACGTCACTTTGTGCAGTTTGATACACGGTCCAAACCACTGATTCGTAAAGGTTTTGAAGCTTCATGAAGCAGTGTTTTGAAATTGCCCACTATTTATTAGGAGAAATCTAAATCCAAACAAGTAACCGAGTCAGTTAATTTAGTGAATGACTTGGCAATTAATCCAAAATGAACCGACTGTTGTTGTTCACTACGCTCGTGAAACGTAAACTCGTTACTGGCTGGTTTTTCACATTAAAATTTGTAAAGATTATTAGTTTTCATTTTATTTAATGAACAAATGAGTAAACCATTTTTAATGCATGTAAATCATATGTTAGAGCAATACAAATATCATCTAGAGGAGTTGAATTGTTTCTAAACAGTTGTTTGAGCAAAACCCTTAATGCTGAATAGTTGAGAGTGAAAGTTGTATAGTTGAGAAATAGTTGAGAGTCTGTAAATTCAGTAATCATGGAATTGTTTCCATGATTACTGAAGTTGTTTGCACCTGGATAATCTAGAGTGATTGTAAGTGTGATGAGCATCTGCTAAATGAGCAACAACGACCACAATTCACTCCTTCAGTCAGTGAAGCTCCCACAGCCGTTCATGAGAGTTTAAATGTTGGGGATATTCCCATCTTCCCACAGGAAAAGAAGAAGCAAGCAAGAGGAATTACTCCAGGAGAAACTACGGACATACTATTGTAAAGATGGAGATTAAGGAAGAACCCTGCAGAATAAAAGATAAAGATACAGAGGAACAAATAGGTTGGTGTTTTCCTTCATTCTCTTTAATGACTGATGAGGAACATTACGATGAAAACTCACATATAACACTGCATCTAAAACGCAATATTAGTAGACTCCGTAGTAAACTGGATTTGTTCTAAATTAAGAATTAACTTTGTTTCTCCTTCGTCCTTTATTTTAATTTTTGTGAATTTAATGTTGATTTTAGACCCGATGGAAATGAATGAAGACAAACAGCATCATTTCATAAATGAAGATGGAGAATTGAAATATAAAAATAAAGATAAACAAAATCTGTTTCAAGAACCTCATCATTTCAAAAATGAAGATGGAAATGCAGTCGTTTCAAAGACTGAAGAGAATTTCACACAAAAACAAGCTGGAAAATCTGGAGACGAAGGATCTTTCTCCTGCTCTGAGTGTGGACTGTTTTACGTGCACAAATCAGATCTTAATATACACATGAGAATTCACACTGGAGAAAATCTGTTCACATGCACTCAGTGTGGAAAGAGTTTCACTCAGAAAAGTAATCTCAAATATCATCTTCTCTCTCACTCTGGAGTGAGATCATTCAGCTGTGATCAGTGTGAGAAAACATTTGTTCTGAAATCAAACTTTAAAGCACACCTTCAAATGCATGCTGCTGAGAAGCCTCAGATTTGTTCTTTCTGTGGAAAGAGTTTTAAACGACTGAAGTGTTTAAAAGTGCATGAGCGTATTCATACTAGTGTGAGACCTTATATGTGCTTTGACTGTGGGAAGAGCTTTACTGCAAACGCAGAGTTAAAAAGACACCAGAGGATTCATACGGGAGAGAAACCGTACAAGTGTTCACACTGTGAGAAGAGTTTCTCTCGGTCAGAAGTCATGAAAGATCATGAGAGAGTTCACACTGGAGAGAAACCGTATCAGTGCTCCTCATGTGAGAAGAGATTCAGCCAATCATCTCATCTGCGGACTCATGAGAAAAATCATTGCCCAAAGTTGCCCATTTCCCAAAGCTAAGTATTTTCCATTTGCTTTTCCAATTTATCTCGGGATGCCCATCCTGAAGTAACTAGAGTACGTCAGCTCCAGTTTGGATCCGGCCTCTTATGAAGACTTCAGAAGAAGAAAACTCTGAATCAACATGAACCAATGCTACAATTGTATCCGAATCATTTGTTTACAACATGTTCACATTACTTCAACGATCTCATTGTTTCTGCTTTAAATCAATACATTGTTAGCCAACTGTGTGGTTTGTATATGTACATTTCTGAAATGCATAACTTGGACACAGACACCTGATAACAGATCACTCTAAATTGTAATGTAGACATATGCTTTTTCTGTAAAGCGCTATACAAATAAATGTAAATTGAATTGAGCAAAGTTCACATTCACATCCATGATTTATAAATATTGAACTTGCACATGATTTGACATTCAGATTGTTTTAATAGAGTGATTTAATCTAAGGGTTAAATTAGTATTGAAGTTTGAATGGTGATAGTTTGATCAAGCGTTGCCCTTCTCTTTTCTCAACCGCTGTAACATGATTTATAATGATATGATTCAACTTTACTGACCTTCAAACACTTGTTTTGCATTAAAGTAAATCAGACATTCATTAAATGTGTGAATGACAATGAAAACAATGGAATAGTTTGCAGATATGAAGGTTTCCCTAAAAACTTAAATCAGATATTTTCAGGCATACTGTCCGCACTATTAATTGCAAGTTATCAAATAAGATTGTGTGTCCAGACATGTCAGGAATGCAGTAACAGTGTTTACTTATTTAGCCCGGCTTCCAGAGAACATGTACTTGTTTTGTAATTCATTTTCTTATACTCAGGTACATTAAACAAACATATTTTGTAGAATAAGAATTGTCAGTTTGAACTTTATTCTGCTGTTCTCATGAGAAATGTAGACAATTGTGTCTAAGGTCTTGAAGGTCAATAATGCATTGCATGTATCAACTAACTAAACAACATCCTCTTTCTAACTTGTATTAGAGCACTGCAGTGAAGTATTTTTTTTTACAGGAACTTCTTCTGTCATATTGTAAATGCCTGTTTAAATAAAAAATTGAAAAAATCTGGTGTTTTAGGTTTAAAGGATGATTTATTACTACACAGTTAAACCCTTTGATTTCATGTAAATTATTGCATGTTTAAACTAATTTAAAGGAATTAAAATCACATTAGTTTTATTCCTTTTTATTTCTCACGTCACAAAATGTACAGTTCTTCTAATTGCAGACCTGACAACCTGTATGCATGTTGACATCAAAGTTGTCATGGATGAACAAGAGTGGTGGACAACATTTTTTTGACAATGGTTCCTCTCTCGAGTTTTTGACTATAAAAGAATTGTCCATGGACCCATTTAACATTGGAGTCAATGTGCATGTCCGAAAATGTCATTAAACCAATAATGTTCGTTTACAAAACTGTTAAACCACCAAGTGGTTAGTGGTGTTCGTTGATGATTATAAACAATATATCGTCGCAATATATGATTCCAATCCGTTTATTTTGCCAATATTTGAATCTGAAGCGTTAGCACACTCCCGACCACTTGATGGCGATAACCGATGTTTATGTCTCGCGGGACACTCACGGTCACAGTCGAGTTCAACTTCATATTGCACTGGTCAGTGGTCACGTCTTTCAATATGGTTAGAATTTGTGCGGTCAAAAACTGCGGTAAAGAGCTCTGCTCGCTAGCCTTATGAGAAACGGAAGCGAGCAAAAAGACTACATCGACCAAATGTAAACAGCCCCCTTTCCGTTTCCGGTAGCGCATTTATATTAACGAGCACTCAGTCCTTCAACCGAATTCAATGGGATTTTACAAAATGACGAATAAAACACGACAGAAACTGTATTTCGCAACACTTTTTGTTTCTGGAACATCAACTAACATCACTAATCACTCGGTGAGTTGCACAGTTTTGAAAACTAACGTTAAAGGTTGGGTTAATGACATTTTCGGACATGCACATTGACTCCAATGTTAAATGGGTCCATGGCCAATTCTTATATAGTCAAAAACTCGAGAGAGGAACCATTGTCAAAAAAATGTTGTCCACCACTCTTGTTCATCCAAAACAAACTACAATATAGACTCAAGGTGTTAAATACCGGAATTATCCTTTAAAGGCCAATTTATACTTCTGCGTCGGGTGTGCGCAGTAGGTACGGCGTAGCATACGCATAGACGTGTACCATACGCCGTACCCTGACACGCACCTCCTCAAAAATGTAACTACACGTCGCAACGACGCGGACCGCAAGATCTGTGATTGGTCGGCTTGGTAGCATTGCGTTTCCTTCTTAGCGTTTCCGCCGTGTTCTTCTGCACCGCCCGCTTTTTTTAAATTCAGAAGTTCTGTAAATGCAGAAATGTCACTAAAATTGACTGTTTTTCCAACTCGATAAGCTCCAGCTCCAACATGATCCGCTCTCTTTCAGTCGCCATTGCTCGTAGTAGCCAAATCAAAACAGCCACGAGGAATCTATACACAGTGGAACATTAAAACCCGCCCCCGCCAACTAGCGTTTCGGCGATGTAACTGCAGAGCAACGCAGACATAAACGCAGAAGTATAAATGCTCACGACGGCGTCACCTACGTAAGTAGCGTACGACGTACACTACGACGTACACCCGACGCAGAAGTATAAATCAGCCTTTAGCCTGGCTCCGCAGCACGAGTTTCCGCAGACTGTGCGCGCACCTCCCCAAACGTAAAGGCTGATTTATACTTCTGCGTCGGACCTACGCCGGAGCCTCTACGCAATAGACTACGCGTTGGTTTTTATTTATACTTCTGCGTCGTTGTCCGCGTTGACGCGCAATTACACATGCAGACTGAGCGTGTGAAACCCGAGGGAGGGGTTTTAGCAGACCAATCACAGCGCTTGCGTCCGCGTAGAATTGACGCGTTGTTACATTTTTGGAGAGGTGCACGTCAGGGTACGTCGAAGGGTACGGCGTATGGTACACGTCTATGGGTATGCTACGCCGTACCTACAGCGCGCACCCGACGCAGAAGTATAAATTGGCCTTAAGCGTTTATACTCGACACGCTCGCCGTTGTGTACTATTCTGTGGAACGACCAGTGTTGGGGAAAGTTACTTTTAAAAGTAATGCATTACAATATTGCGTTACTCCCTCAAAAAGTAACTAATTGCATTACTTAGTTACTTTTTTAGAAAAGTAATGCGTTATGTTACTTTTGAGTTACTTTTTTCCCCACCTGGGCTGAGCTTGTTTTTTTTATAACACAAACGTTCTACTTTTGGGTAAATGTAAAGACCCTTTCACAGCAAAAGTGAAATTATAATCCTCCGGCTGAAGGACATGTGTTCAGTAGAGGAAAGCACACAAGCAAACCTTTCTATCTATCTATAGTCATTTCTGCTTATTTAACTGAATCATCGAAGGTCAGAAGCAATACATTGGTCAATAAAGTGAGATTAAATGCATAAAAATGTATGTTTTATTTAACATATTTAGTTATTGGAGGTTTGCATAGTATTCTGATTCTGCATTCACTGATTTTATTCATTTTGAGGAATATTGAATATTTTTTGTGCAAGTGAGATGAGTAAATGCTCATATTTAGTCTAGAACTACAATAAACATGTTCACACACACACCACACACACACACACACACACACACACGTCTCAACATGAGGACAGGAGAGCTGTCAGTCAATAAATGGAAAAACAAAGTAACTTGCGTTACTTATTTGAAAAAGTAACTCAGATATTTTGTTGCAAATTTGAAAAGTAATGCGTTACTTTACTAGTTACTTAAAAAAAAGTAATCTGATTACGTAACTCAAGTTACTTGTAATGCATTTCCCCCAACACTGGGAACGACAGGGGCCGACTCAAGTAATTCTCTTAACCATCAGGAATCAACGGTGAGAAGAAGAAAAGTCCACACGTGACAATGTTTATTTTAGTACATCACCACACCACCAATAAGAATCGTGTAAAATCCAGTAAAGCCTGAGATTATTACTTGTGACATTAGAACAAAATATGTGGATATAAAATCGTGTATGTAGGATATACAACTAAATTAATGATCTCTTAAATATTTTCTAATTTCACTAAATATTTCATTAAGTTTCTTTCATTAAGGCTTTTTTTTTTGTAACAGCCGGAGTGCGCGAGTCTAAATAGTTGCTACATTTACAAAATGATCCTACAATAGCAGACATAATTAAGCCTTTAAATAAAAATAAAGTAAACCTTTTATTAAAATTTTCACACAACTAAATGAAAATACAAAATATGTAAGATATCGTTAATTTAGTTGTATAGGCTACGTTCTCGTGTCCATTTATTTTGTTCTAATGTCACAAGTACTAATCTCAAGGTTACTGCTTTACATTATTCTTTTGTAGTGTGGTTTTGTTGAAGTGTAGCCTACTAAAATAAACATTCACGTGTGTACCTTACTTCTTCTCACAGAGATGGTTTGGAGTAGCCTGGCTAACGCCAGACCCAATTCTCGTTGAGACTTGGGTCTGGGAACCACATGTGCATTTTCTCGTATTTGAGGCGCCGTTTTTTGGCTGCTAAGAATAGGCTTGTTTGAGATGCGCCTTGCCTCGCCTGAAATGTATGCGAGAGTAGGCGACTGCAGTGATGGGAGGAGTGAAAAAAGTGCAGGCAAGCCGGACAGTTCTCTCTTCTCACAGTGGATCTGACACCTGTGAGATCAAAGATGGATATCGCGGGATTCACGGGATTCACGCTCGTGCACAGTGTTGCTAATAAACTGGATGTAATTTAAGTTCTGTTGCTTAAATATGAAAATAAATATAATGAACAAGACACTCAAATCACTTGTTAGGCTATATAATCCCATTCCAAATACGTGTTTATCAATCTTTTTTTTTCTCTTTAATACATGTGTTTATATATATATTTTAATTACATAATCACATAATCCATACAGAGATCGCACTGTCAGAGAGTTTGGGAATATTCACAGATCATTTATACACATAAAACATGATATCAGCGTTTTAATATCAAACATTTTAAAAGAGAACATTACATCATGGTTGTTTAAACCAATGAGCATTAAGCTGTGTCGTCAGCAAGTCGTTTCCCATCATGCTTTTGATCCGCGCAGTCGGTGGAGAGCAACTGCGCGCAACTGCAGAAT
Source organism: Phoxinus dragarum (assembly GCA_033366665.1). NCBI lineage: Eukaryota > Metazoa > Chordata > Actinopteri > Cypriniformes > Leuciscidae > Phoxinus > Phoxinus dragarum. Next base: position 50,423 of record JARPMJ010003006.1, read on the forward strand.
CCGACAGGTGTGCCTTGCGCTCGCGAGAGATTTTTGACATACGTCAGCATGACATCAGAGCCAGGCGGAACGCAGTCGGACACATTTCTAACCGGCATGCATCTCGCGGTGATCACCGGTGATCGGTTCTGCGCAGATTTTGCTCATCTCAAACAAGGGGGTAATCCATCCGCCGGAAACTGAAGCCTCCGCGGGCGCCGCCATTGTAGCAGAACTTCACCTGCTGTTAGCATTCCATTGACTCCCATTCATTTTTGCGTCACTTTGACAGCGAATAACTTTACATCTGAAGCGTCCAAAGACTCCATTTGTCCATTATTTATTTCTAAAGAAACACGACAATGTATAAAAGGCTCCATTACTTTGTATCTTACGTTATGACTTCGTAGAAGCCGTTTTTGTAAAAAATAGGCTAACGATTGCGTCATACCCACGCGACTCTCTGTCGCACTGTAGAGACATTACCGTATAGACAGGCAGAGAAGCTCGCAAGCAATCGGGGGGACGTGGAGGCATAAAGTCAAGGGAGAAGCCCATAGAGATTCATAAAGTTGCTCCTGCTGCTAGCTCATTGACAACTAATAATCACGCTCTCCGTCTCTGCGAGATTCGGAAGGGAATGATTCAGATTTCCCTCGGCACAGCTACTAGAAGACCCACGTCACATCTGCGTCGTCAAGCTCAGTTTGAGTCTGCGCAGTTCGCCTGGCGATCAGGAAGTGAGTGCTTCAAATCGGGCTTCACTTTTCTCCGTTGAAATCTATGGGGTCGCTGTGTCCATCTTATATACTGTCTATGATCTCAAACAAGCCTATTCTCTGCCTAAAGTCTATCAAATGCGTCAGATGACGCATGTAGAGCGACAGAAATTAGACAAGGAAGAAGACGATGGGTAAGATATTTTTGTGTAAACAATGACGTTCAGCGACTATTGCCGTTTGTGCAAGATAAACATGAGGGTCGAAGGTATATATGGATATAAACAAACTGCTTAGCTGTGTCGCATAGATGTCGTCATCGTCTTGCTGCTCCCTCCCCGTTCTGTGATTGGTTCCCTAGATGAGGCGAAAATCTGGTCCATGGTATCCAGACTGCCTTTCAGCGTGAATAAAATCGCAAGAACAACTGTACACAAATGCACCACCAGCCTAACGCACTCGCTCGTTTCTCTCTCCCCGGGCCTTTTGAACTCCCTATAACTGCCGGTGTAAATTAAAACCGCAATTTCACAAAAATTCTAAAGAGTCTGTGGGCTATATATCATATAATACACAACTGGGCAGGTTTAGGGTGGGGTTGGGTTGGGTTACATGTTCAAACGTGTCTGGAAAAAAAGTAAATGTAAATAAAATAATGCTGGCTGATTAAATTGAGAATCCAACATGTCATTATGGGAAAATTATAACCCAATATATAATTTTCATGACAATAACATTCCCATGTCCATGATTTTATCATCTCATACATCTATTTTGTAAGTATTTCAAGTGTAACAAGACCCTTTTCAATTACAATTGATGTGTTAACTATTTTTGATTCAGAGCCTATATTGCAATACAATATAGTCACACTAGCAACGCTCTCCCACATATTTTGCTATTATAATTGAGCTTTTCTTCATTGTTGGTATAAGTAGCAGGTGGTGGTAATTGACAAGAAATGTAGTTTTACATCATTCATCATGCTGATTACATTTCTTGAGTCATTCAGCAACACCCTTACAAAAAAATGGAGAATCAATAATATAATGAATAAGTGTTTACTTTATCACTGACCAATAATAAAAGTTAGTTAATCCCTTTACCACTAGATGCTTTGCCACAAACACAGTGCATGTACATTTCATTTTCATAAACAATTTTCATTGTTAATATCTGCTTATATGCATTGAAATTTATATGGTGAAGTTTTAGTTTTATTAGCTTTCCTGTAGCTCAAACAGAAGAATATGACACAAGCCAATGTCATGGGTTTGAATCCCAGGGAATGCATGACCTGATATCTGAACCTTTAATGCAAAGTAAGTCTCTTTGGATAAAAGCGGCTGTTGAATATATAACTGCAAATATAAAGTATGATTTATTACTACACACTCCGTAAATGTTGCAGTGTTTAACCCCTTGATTGCGAGTACATTTATTCATTAAGTCACACAAGTTCTGTTCCTTTTTATTTCTGTCTCAAAATGTACAGATCATTTCTTAAAATGTAAAAAAGTATTTTCAATATGTTCTCAATGCATCATTTATATTTGTGTTCAAGCACAATTAATGAAAATAATGGAACTCTCTGCAAAAATCTGTATTTTACAGCAACACTAGTTTCATAAAGTATTACTGGACCCTGCAAACATGTTATTTGACAAATGATCAAACTTCATTACTAATTCTAGAAAATTACCCTCTTAGATTAATGAAACTAATTCTGAACATGTTTGCTCATTTAGGCAACATCAGGCAATACTTTTTCTCATGTTTCTGTAGATTAGATAATTGGGTGAAACTCTTCCCACATAAAAAGCACTGGTGCGGCTTCTCTCCAGTATGAATTCTCTCATGATCTTTCAGACTTCCTGACTGAGCAAAACTCTTTCCACAGTGTGAACACTTGAACGGTTTCTCTCCAGTGTGAACTCTCTGGTGTTGTTTTAAGTGGCTGGATTTAATGAAGGTCTTTCCACAGTCAAAGCACACATAAGGTCTCACACCAGTATGAAAACTTTCATGCTCTTTTAAATTTTCCAGTCGTGAAAAACTCTTTCCACAAAAAGAACAAAAGTGAGGCTTCACACCAGTATGGACATTAAGGTGTGCTCTTAAGTTTGATGAATAAACAAATGTTTTCTCACACTGATCACAGCTGAATGATCTCACTCCAGAGTGAGAGGGCAGATGATCTTCGAGAGAGCTTTTGCACCCGAAACTCTTTCCACACTGAATGCATGTGAACGGTTTTTTCTCCAGTGTGAATTCTCATGTGTTTCTTGAGGTTTGATGCATTTGTGAAACTATTTCCACACTGAGAGCAGGTTAAAGATCCACTGACTCCAATTTTTCCAGCACTTTTCAGCATGAAATTATTTTCAGTCTGTGAAATGACTGCGTTTCCATCTTCATTTGAGGGATGAGGTCTTCGAAACTCATGTTTCAAACCTTTCACATCCATAGGATCTAAGATAAATTCCCATAATTCAAATAAAGAAGGACAAGTTAGAAACAAGAAAGAAGTTAGAAAATGAAATATGATACCACAATTTTAGGAGTCATTCATGAAAGAGAATGAAGGAAAACACCAACCTATTTGTTCCTCTGTATCTTCATCTTTTATTCTGCAGGGTTCTTCCTTAATCTCCATCTTTACAATAGTATGTCCGTAGTTTGTCCTGGAGTAATTCCTCCTGCTTGCTTCTTCTTCTCCTGTGGGAAGATGGGAATATTTCCCAGCATTTAAAGGGTAACTCACCAAAATTGATCCTAGGCTATTTTTGTTAGTCTACCCGAGTCAAACATTTGTGTAAAATCATAATCAGAATGGAAACTCCACTTTTAAGTTTGACCGTATTTTCGTTTTCGGTCAAAATGCCTTTTGAATGGGAGTGCATGGGGCACTTATATGATAACATCAAAATCGCTGTTTTTAAAACACTAATGCGGCTCGACACAACATGAAACTGTGCTTGAAGTGTCACCAGCGGCTCTACACATGAACTCCAGCAATTGACTACATTGTTTGTGTACACAGAGTTTACTAAAAATAACGTTTTTTTTGTTGGTTTGGTGTGTTTGAGTGCTCATTGTTACAATTACACAGCAAAAGTTCAGTGAAATTTGTATTTGTGCATGGTAAAGCAAATACTGATAATGACATACAATAAATATGGAAAATTGAACTACACGATTCAGGGAGCAAGGCTACACTGTGAACGCATTGTAGGATATGTTCAGTTGGTGAATAGCATAGGCTACTATTACACAATAGTGATAACGTTAAGCGCACCAGAATAAAATAATAATATTCAGAAGTAAACAGTGTAGCTGACTTAGGGATTGTTATCACCTGGCCACTTCATGCTTTTTCTCAGATCGGATAGCTATCTGATTTATCAAAACGATTCCATTTACACTTGTCACATAAATGTGTTTTTGCAAAACGGATTTAAATCCAGATTTAATGGAGTTCACGTCACTGAAAGCAACAGTTATGAGCTGCATTTTATTGATCATCAGCTAATTTCAAAATCAAAGACCAGTAAGAGAGAGTGGCAACAGCCCTGGTAAGATCATTTTGTTTCTTTACTATTAATCAAGACAATTTTTTGTTTCTTTACTTTTAATGAAGATAATTGTGTGTTAAGCATCTGAGTGTTACTTTCACTTTGATATGTGGTCGTTTGCACGTTGGCTTGAATAGATGCTCAGCTGTGGTGATGCGTGTTGCAGTATCGTCATCATATCTGGCTATAACATGACATAGTCTATAACATGCTCTCACGCGTATATTTTTTAGCATTGTTGGGAGGAGTCCAATTTACATATGTGGTTTCAACAACCAGACGCATTACACTGGCCCAGACCTGAAGTGGTTTGAGCGATCGGATTTAAATCCGTCTCGAATGCGTTTCGGAGGGCATTTACACCTGGTCTTTTCACGATCGGATAGCTATCCAATCACAGAAAACGCATTAAGTGGCCAGATGTAAACAGCCCCTATATTCAGTTAACCTCCATAAATGAATAGGCGCAACGATTCAGGGAGCAGGTCTGGATACGGCGGACTGCGGTAAACCTCGGGATAAACAGAGAGACTAATATTAGCGTAGACGCCATTCTTCTTATGATGTAACGAGTACATCAGGATTTATGGGAAGTGTTCCCAGTTCCGGCTGATCTAAACTATGCAGCCTAATATTGAATTATAGAAGTCTATAATGCATTATGTGAATGCTAGGCCGAAGAGATGTGTTTTTAGTCTAGCTTTGAACTGACAGAGTGTGTCTGCTTCCCGGACAATGTTAGGAAGAATGTTCCAAAGTTTTGGTGCTAAATAGGAAAAGGATCTACCGCCAGCAGTCGATTTTGATATTCTAGGTATTATTAACTGGCCGGAATTTCGAGATCGCAGTAGACGTGAAGGACTGTAATGCGTTAACAAAGTTGGTTTAACCCTTGCTAAAACAAGGACGACTTGAGCAGGTCGTTTCTTAGTAATACACTCAGTGTGAGGGACTTTATGAGGTTGGAACTGTAATTCCTCACCATCAGCCTTAACAAGCGTACAGTGCATCCGGAAAGTGTTTACAGCGCTTTACTTTTCCACCTTTTGTTGTTACAGCCTTATTCCAAAATGGGTTACATTAATTATTTTCCTCAAAATTCTACAAACACCTCATAATGAATACGGTATTGTGTGTATTAAAAAAAGAATGTGTTAAAAAAAAAAAAAAAATAACATAAGTATTCACAGCCTTTGCTTGATCTATAACGCCGCCATGTCGTCCTGTCATTCGGATTTACATGAATTCATCAGTTTCTCCCAAAATACATGCAAGAAAGTGGCCGTGAACTGTGAGAAGAATAGAGTAAACTTTATAGTTACTTCCACTATGTTTGTCTGATATGAAAAACACACGTCGGCAAATTATATTTGAAAAGATTGTTATTGCTGCTTCAACAGAGATTAGTGTGTATTTTACAAACTCCACGTGTATTGTTTTACTCATGCTTATGTGTATTTAAATGTCTGAAACCTGAAATAAACATTATGTGGTTGAAAACACTGCATAGTTGGGATATAATATGACAGCGCTGAACGCGTCCGACTCTGGCTCGGCGCCAGCCAACGCACGAAAGCACAGTTTGAATCTGGCAGTGATGCGACATCACTGAACATGCTAAATCCCATAACTGGCACCGTACTCTCAGGGGCACAGGAATAAATATCCCATATATGGGACCGTACCGCTCAAAAGGTTAAAGGAGAACTCCGGTCAATTTTAACAGTGAGCTCAATTTTTAGTAAATTTGGAGTGCTGTCAATACAGAGAACAACGACAAAAATCGGTGTTGCCTACACCGTGTTATCCTATTTTTAAAATTTGCACCCTATTGACTTGAATGGGGCAAGTTTTAAACTTAACCAGTTCTTAGTCTTATCATCCTTGATGTGTCATTACAAGTGCCCAGCCATGTTGAGTGATTCCTTAAGAGTGAACACGAGTGAATCTGACTGCAGTAGATGTGAAAGATATTAATAAAATGATGTTATATCAGCCAGCGCACATACCTGTATTTAGTTCCTGTTTTCGGTAGAAGTCCAAAGTAGTCGATTGTCGAGTTCACGCGCATAGGTTTAGTTGCTATGATCACGCGCGTGAACTCGACAATCGACTACTTTGGACTTCTACCGAAAACAGGAACTAAATACAGGTATGTGCGCTGGCTGATATAACATCATTTTTATTCATATCTTTCACATCTACTGCAGTCAGATTCACTCGTGTTCACTCTTAAGGAATCACTCAACATGGCTGTGCACTTGTAATGACACATCAAATATGTTAAGAGGATAAAAGCAGGTTTAAAACTTGCCCCATTCAAGTCAATAGGGTGCAAATTTTAAAAATAGGATAAAACAGTGTAGGCAACACCGATTTTTGTCGTTGTTCTCTGTATTGACAGCACTCCAAATTTACTAAAAATTGAGCTCAATGTTAAAATTGACCGGAGTTCTCCTTTAATCATGAGGCGCCCGAGTGCATTTGACCGGCATAAAATTGGCATATGTCAGACTGACCGGCCGGTCATGTGAAAATCGGCCAATTCCGGTCACCAGACGATCAATCGTTGCATCTCTACTTTTATTTATGATGTACTTTCAGCTTCAAAGCTTTGCATACTGTTTACATTCACATACAGCTACATTACACACTGCACGAAAGGTAATCTTCAAAAATTCATAATTGGGGCACTTTAATGAAACAAATTCTAAACATGAAAATGTGTTCATTTAGGCAGCTTTAGGCTATGCTTTTTCTTATGATACCTTTTCTTATGATACTTTATATTAGATAATTGGGTAAAACTCTTCCCACATTGCGAGCACTCGTACGGTTTCTCTCCAGTGTGAATTCTCTGGTGTGTTTTTAAGATGCTGGATCTAGTAAAGGTCTTCCCACAGTCAAAGCACACATGAGGTCTCACACCAGTATGACTACGCTCATGATCTTTTAAAGTCTGCTTAAGTGAAAAACTCTTTCCACAAAAAGAACAAACATGAGGCTTCACAGCAGCATGAACTTGCTGGTGTTTTCTTAAGCTTGATGACACAACATATGTTTTCTCACACTGATCACAGCTGAATGATCTCACTCCAGAGTGAGCGCGCAGATGATCTTCAAGAATAGTTTTGAACCCGAAACTCTTTCCACACTCAGAGCATGTGAACGGTTTTTCTCCAGTGTGAATTCTCATGTGTTTCGTAAGGTTTGATGCATTTGAGAAACTATTTCCACACTCAGAGCAGGTTAAAGATCCACTGACTCCACTTTTCTGCATGAAATTCTTTTCAGTCTGTGAAATGACTGCGTTTCCATCTTCATTTGTGGAATGAGGTCTTCGAAACTCATGTTTCAAAACATTCACATCCATAGGATCTAGAATAAATTCCCATAATTCAAATAAAGGACAAGTTAGATCCAAGAAATAAGTTCGAAAATAAAATATAATACCAAATTTTAGGAGTCAGTACCAATACTAGAAAATAAGTGAAATCAAAAGACAAGACGAATCCAAATCAAAATCAAATTAAATTGACAAAAGTCATTGTATATAAATAAAAATGTTAAATGCAAGTAAATTAATGAACCCATTCATATTTTGAATAAGATTCATTTTAGATTAAAACTAAAGAGCTCCTTTTATAAACAGTGAAGTTCAGCTCAGTCGCAGCACGATCTGTCTGACTGAGTGAAAACGGCTGTTATAATCAGAACATCTGTCTATATCACACAATGAATGTTTTAATTACATAGTGTTCAGGGATGTGATTGTGCGAGAGAAAAAAAAGATAGATTTTTTAAAACTGTGTACACAATGTAGTCAATGCTGGAGTTCATGTGTAGAGCCGCTGGTGACACTTCAAGCACAGTTTCATGTTGTGTCGAGCCGCATTAGTGTTTTAAAAACAGCGATTTTGATGCCATCATATAAGTGCCCCATGCACTCCCATTCAAATGGCATTTTGACCGAAAACAAAAATACGGTCAAACTTAAAAGTGGAGTTTCCATTCTAATTATGATTTTACACGAATGTTTGACTCGGGTAGACTAACAAAAATAGCCTAGGTTGCAATTTGGCGAGAGTTACCCTTTAAGCACCCACAAAACTAATTTTACTCTGTTAAAATCACAGGAACTGACAACACTGCGACATGAATCTCTTACATCGAATCTGCACTTTTTTGTTTATGAAGGGAGAATTCAAGAGTATCAAGTCCGAATTGTGTCAGAAAAAGCACGCACTGAACTAAACTCTTCGTTACTGCGATGAGTAATCTAAACGCCTCTGATTGGTCATGACACCCATAAACTCAACAAAAAAGTGTGCGATTGGTTATAATGCTCAATGCTGCAAAACTAAATCTGATGGAAATGGTGCAGTCGGATGGATTGAATGCACATTAAGTATTGTAGTTTGTTTAACTAATTTTATCACTTAAACATATTTTATTATATGAATATTTTGAAACAAATTACCATGACTTTTCCAAAACTTCCAAACCCCCACGACGGCAGGGGGGTTCAAGGGGTACGATGGCGCTGTACTTTCTCTTAATTAATTACACAAAAATACAGTAAGGTTCTTAAACTCTAGTTCTAGAAAATGAAGAACAAAGAAATGTGCATCAGGTTTACTTAGTTTTTTTTGTGTTTACAATTAATTTATGAAGCCACTGCAAACTTTATCGTTACATATTACATTGTTATTTTATAGGGGTGTAACGGTTTACAAAATTCACGGTTCGGTTCGATACACTGGTGTCACGGTTCGGTACGTTTTCGAAACGGCAAAAAGAAAAAAAATGCCAGAGAAATTTCCTTGATTTAATTTTTTTTATTATATTTTTATTAAAACTAACATCATAAAGTATGCATTTTTTTTTTTTACTTTGAGCAATGATGGAGCTATACTTGACTTTTCTTAGGAGCATATAAACAAAACAGCTCCTTGGACAAAATAAAATGTAATATTGTAGTAGTCATAAACAAAGGTTTATTTTAGTTCAGATTAACATTTGAGGGCAGCAATTGTATTCATAATGTCAAAATAAAACCGACGTAATGTTACTTGAAAGCATTATAGCCCAACGTTACTATTCCTGCTAAACTTCCATGGTTAGAGTCAGTAGTGTTACTACAGTAACTCCACGGTGAATGTTGCTGATCTGTGGACACTGAATAGTTCATTCATGGCACAATGTTCCTTACTGGTTTCCATGTCAGCGCTGTTTGATCCGTTAATAACGGAGAAATGTGAATGTTTCTCACTAGATCTCGCAGCGATGTTATTACTTCAGTGGCGAATTCAAATGATTTCTTTACTGGATCTCTTAGCGCTGTGTAGTAACAGTGTCGCTTGATCAAGATCGGCTCGCGCTGCATTGGTCCAAATTGATAACCGGTCCGTCAACCACACAATAACCAGTAGCGCGGTTTCGTTCCGCTTACATTACATTTGCCATTTGATGTTGGGCAATTTTGTGGTCGTGCCAGTGTCTCTTACATTATGAGCACGCTAAAATTTTAGTTGGCAGGAAAAACGGTCCAACAAACCGTACAGTTTGAAAATGCGTACCGAAAACCGAACCGAAAGCCTCGTACCGAACGGTTCAATACGAACACGTGTATCGTTACACCCCTATTATTTTATAATGCCATCATATTCTGTGTAGGCAATTAGCTTGCTTACTCTGTAAATAGAAAAGCCTGACAATATTACTGCTAAATAGCTAAATAATAAGTATTGTGCTATTCAGCCATGTTTCTCACAGACACGCCCCAAACTCATAAAGATCGGGGCTTAAAGAAAATCATGAGCCTCCCACTCGTATTTACGACATTGTGGTGGCATTCATGTGCGTTTAACTCGTAATAACGATCTTTACGAGATGACTTGAATGAACCATTAGACGCCTCTGATTGGCCATTGCATTCACATGCTCAGCAAACATGTCTGTGGTTGGCTACAACACAACGCTACAAAAACAATTGTAATAGAAACATTGTACGCTCTTCACAGACACTCACACAAATACATACGGGTGTTACGTTTTTAAAATGCAAGTCGATCTACGAGGTTTCGGATGTATTGTTAAATGTCAGTTTTCAGCGTAATGTTCCTCAACCAACCTATTTGTTCCTCTGTATCTTCATCTTTTATTCTGCAGGGTTCTTCCTTAATCTCCATCTTTACAATAGTATGTTCGTAGTTTCTCCTGGAGTAATTCCTCCTGCTTGCTTCTTCTTCTTCTCCTGTGGGAAGATGGGAATATTCCCAGCATTTAGCAGATGATCATCACACTTACAATCACTAAATTATATTCTCTGAATGATATTCAGTTTAAAGTGTTTTGATCAAACAACTGTTTAGAAACTATTTGACATCTCTAGTTTATTTTTACGCTACTCTTTCATCAGATATGATTTACATGCATTTAAAACTGTTTACCATGATTTATTTGTTCATTGAATAAAATGAAAACAACTAATAATCTTCACAAATTGTTATGTGAAAAAGTTTACGTTACACGAGCCTAATAAACAACATCAGTCGGTTCATCTTTAGTGATTCACTAAATTAACTGCCTCTTTTAGGCAGTTTGTTTTTCTATTTGTTTGGATTTATATTTCACCCTATATCTAATAAAATGTATGTATAGGGGCCAAGCGCAAAGAAGACAACAAACCATGCCAACATGTCAGGGAGTGTCAGACCAACTGCAACAATGAGCAATTAAAGAGGATTTTAGCCAAAATGGGTGGAAAAAAATCATATACAGTTAGGGCTGTGACGGTATGGATTTTTTCTTACCACGGTTGAAAAGCAAGAAATTCCCGCGGTATATTGGTAAACCGCTTTAGGATCAGTCTCCTTAATGTCATGGGATATTGCGCTCCCCAACTCGCGAAAGGTCGGATCTGCTCCATCTTTTGATAAGTTTTGTTTAGAAAATCTTGAATCCATGTAAGACAGTCATTAGACATAATCCATGTCATTAGAATCAATAAATCCATGTCATTAGACACAACGTGCACACAAGTGCAGGCCAATGTTTGTTTTTTTGCGGTGATGACTGTGACGAGCTCGTGACCGCGGTATTGCGGTAATTGTCCCAGCCCTATACAGTCACTAATAATATGACTTAATGGTTTGTCACTTTTGACCAATAGGTGGCGCAGTTATGAAATTGATGTGGTGTGGTCAGAGTATTGTTTTGAGAGTGGAATTTTGTTTCTAGCCCTTATGGTTCAAAAGTTATTAGCATAAACATGACTCCACATTTGCAATGGTGACAGTTCAGACTGTCCTCTATCAGTGTGCCACATTTCATAACTTTCCCGCAAGCGGTTCTATGGGCTACCATAGACTTCCAGAGCGGAAGAAGAAGAAGAACGCCAACGATTTCAATAGGTGACTACGCACTATCAGTGCTTGGCCCCTGATAAACCAAAATATACAAATATGTGTGTGTGTGTGTGTATATAAACCATATAAATGAAAATAAATATTGTTCAATCACTAGTACCTACTAGTATCTAGTTCTGGATGTATTGTCATTTTTCTTCTTAGTGTTCCTCAGTAGTTATTTAAAGTGCTTTTTTATTTAAAGCAAATAAATTTATCTAAAGTTATTATGCTTTTTTGAATATTACCTTCCATGCAGTGTGTAATATAGCTGTCTGTGTGAATGTAAGTCGAAAGTGCACGATAAAAAAAAAGGCAAAAAAAAACTTGTTGTAAGAGACTCCAAAACACAATAGAGCTCGGGATCGTATCGTCACGTCGCAATGCATTGTGGGAATCACGGTACGGAAGTACCGAATTTTTCGGACTATAAGTCGCATCAGTCAAAAAATGCATCATGAAGAGGAAAAAAAACATAAGTCGCACTGGACTATAAGTCACATTTATTTAGAAATTTATTTCACAAAATCCAAGACCAAGAACAGTCATTTAATCTGGAAAGGCAAGTTATTCAGCTCCACAACAGCACACAGAACAACAGCTGAATAGTGTCCGGCATGTTAACGTAACACAGGGTTTCCGCAGCACTTTGGAACTAAGGCGTCCGCCTAAGCAACACACGCCTGCCGCCTTAACTACGTTGTCAACAAAATGTATACGAGCGATATCCGCCGTGTTACTCTGTCCTGTTTAGAGCTCAGATTCTCTGCCCGAGTCCGATATTTCCCGCCGCTATCCTCGGGCTGGACCCGTGATCAAGAGACGTGCGGCGCGGGACTAGATGTGATGGCCGAGTGCGAGCGCGGGCGGTAGTGCACTCACTCTGTGTGCGGCTGCGGGAAAATAAAACGATTAAATAGAAATATATGAATAAAACATATAAAACTAATAAATTGTTATTCCTCTGTTGCAGAAAAGCAACAAGAACAACTAAACAAAATAGAAACGATTTACAGGCCAGAGTTTCTATTTGTAACATGTTTGCAACGTTGAGCGATGTAGCCAATCACAGACATATGATGTGTTGATTTCTGGAACGCAATGGCCAATCAGAAGCATTTATAGCCTGTGTTTACAGGAGCTACCTATACTATCAATTTCCGATGTACACCGTATTGCCAAACGGACGTCCAGCCCCGAGTACTCTTAGACAAAGGATTTAAGTTTTGCGCCTTTTTTAATTTTTATTCTAAAGTTTGATCAGAAATAAGAATGTTATTATAAGAAGCAAAAATTAACAGTTACCTCAGAGATCAAATACCGCTGCGGAAGTGAAAAGCGGAAATGCTTAGACCTGTTTTCCGGTTCGAACGCTGGGCGCTCCGCATAACCCCTATTAGGAGCCTTAATAGGGGCACTTTAACAGAATGAAGGAAAACACCAACCTATTTGTTCCTCTGTATCTTCATCTTTTATTCTGCAGGTTTCTTCCTTAATCTCCATCTTTACAATAGTATGTCCGTAGTTTCTCCTGGAGTAATTCCTCCTGCTTGCTTCTTCTTCTTCTCCTGTGGGAAGATGGGAATATTCCCAGCATTTAGCAGATGATCATCACACTTACAATCACTAAATTATATTCTCTGAATAATATTCAGTTTAAAGTGTTCTGATCAAACAACTGTTTAAAAACAATTTGAATTCTCTTGTTTATTTTTTACGTTGCTCTTTCGTCTAAAACCCTGTTTATCATGATTAATTTGTTCATTAAATAAAAAAACAAGTCATAATCTTTACAAAATTTTATGTGAAAAAAACAGTCAGTAACGGGTTTACGTTTTACAAGCGTAATGAACAACATAAGTCGGTTCATCTCGATTCATTTCTGATAACGTTAGACTCGTTTATTCGTTTGGATTTATATTTCACCTTATAAATAATAAAATGAATGTACTCACAGTCTGAAAACCAGCAGATTTAGAGCAAAATTATGTTGTTTATGTTCCCTTCCCTCCTTCTCATAGACTCGGGTGTGTGTCGTTGCTTCGGTTGCTCGAGCGCCTCTACTGGCGGAAACCATATTAATCTATCTAACCTTCATAGATTAAAGGCCGTGTTGCAGGTTAACCACCACTGTCGATTAATGGGTACATAAAGCACTCAAGATATGTATATCATTTTTAAAATGTCTCAAAAATGGTCTTAAAGACCAGTTTTTTACGTTTTTGGTATTAACGGGGGTTTTTTCACGCAATTCGGTGATGACGTCACGTTAGGGAGAAGTGGAGGAAAGGTAGCCTCAGCCTAAGATTATGGCGACTGACTGGGATGAGGAAGAGATGGCAAGAGCCAACATGTATGATGGCCCACAGCCGTATAATTTCGAACCTGCCAGACGTGAGAGGGCAAATGAGAAATTGCCAAGAACTGATGGCCGTCAAAGCCAATTAAATGCATGGTCCGAGGAAAATGAGTGAAGAGTTGCAACGCAGCAATGAGCACTGGAGCTAGTCTACGAGCAGCAGTGCACAATAACGACACACATTATTTTTTTAATGTCATTGAATAGCACGTTGAGTCAAAAATCAACGTTTCTTTATATCTAGTGGCAGTGATCATGACGTTAGTTCAGATAAGTACCGTTAACCTTTGTCATAGTGTCGTAGTACTGGTAAACTTTGTCTTTGTCATCTAGAAATAGAAGGCATCATGCTAGCTATATGGGCGCTTCTAAGCGTTTCTCTTTCTCCGGTGAAAATGTTGTTGCAAACGTAGCCACCGCGTGTCTGTCGCTGTGTTTGGCAGGTGCTTGTGCGGGCGGTGCCGTCCCATGGAAACTGCGTTGGAAAGCTTGTGCTGTAGGGAAGTGAGTGCGTTTTGGTCTCTGATCGAGGAGCTCACCCCGCGACCAGATGTGACGTGCCTTACTCAGCATCCAGGATTTGAGGCATGCTGCCTGAATTAGTTTGTGCTGAAGATAGCAAGCATACACACAATTCAGGCAGGATCATGGTCCCCTTCAAGCCAGCACGCACGAGTATGTTAATTGTTTGTTTACTTTTTACACAAAGTCTTATGAACCAACTTAAACAGTTATAGGTGACTAGAGATGTGTTGTATATACAATGATCATGTTTCCAACATAGGCCTACTCATCCCTAGGCAATACCTGTACACTACATACAGGCAGTATTGGGCTTTAGGTTCACCTGCACAGGCAGTAAACATACCCACACATATGACAATCATGGCAAATCTAAGAGGTTATGTTTTGGTGTAGGCTATGTTTTAATTTCATCAACGTGTATGGAAATGTCCTGCATGCATAGAATTTGGCAACGTATGTTTTAGACAGCATATCAACCACTCAAACATTGAATCCTACCAGAAATACCCAAGATTTACCGTGAGACATTCCAGGGGGCTTCACATAACATTGTGTCTCTGTGTCACAAGTGGAGGAGGAAGGCAAGGGGTCATCTATCGTAGCACCGACACTGTCCACGGTCTCCTGCATCGAGGCATCTGTCAATATCTTGCGCAAAGAAATCCAAAATGGTCAGCAACACGATCACGGATAAATACATGTGAAAGAAAACCGCAATAGTCAATTTCCATCCACTTTAAATCAAGCAGTTAAATCAAACACACACACGGTTGTGAAAGTCGCTTGATTATCACCAGTGATCCAAACACTAACTTTAGCCAAGGCGCTATCTAGCTAAATATCTAACAGTTACAGTTAGGCGCTAACTAGGCTAAATATGACAAACTTCTGGACATTGCACTTTTATTTTGGTTCATATTCATGAATCACGAAATGTGCTTTTCTGATGTCAGACTGATTATGACTGTAGTGGAGGGGAAACACGGTAACGTTATGCAGTATACACAGGGCTAGCTAACGTAAACATTAGCATGAGGCTTACCCTGGCCAGCTCTCGCTTGCGGCGGGCGGCACCGATGTTAGTGCGTCTCGGTCTTGATGCAGGGCAGGCAGAGAGGTGCGTGTGCACAGACGGCACGGCGGTCGGAATAAGCTGTACCCGGCTCAGCCTCATCAGCCCAAGAGAAACCATCCTGATATGCCCTGGGTCGTAATCCTCCTCCCTGAAATGCGCGCTGCAGATCTTCGCGTTTGTGGTGACGGAGGACATTGAAAAATTTGCCCGCCTCACACAGACAAATTTTACCCACTGTCTGAGGGTTGCCTTGTTCTTCATAGGGAAGCCATGGACCCTGTGTCCTGTTTGGGTGGAGTTTTTACACCCAGCACACACACAGTAGTTCACCATTGTTACCTACTATAACGTTATATTTCTATCTATCTATGCTAACGTTATTCTATCTGTCTGTCTGTCTAGTCTATTTTTTATCTGAATAACGTTACTCTCGTCACTCTCAAGGCGGGCTTTGGTAAATTCTCCCCCCGACGTGACGTCATACAATGCATTGTGGGGGGAAAGAGAATCGTTGCAAACCGCTGTAAGATAGTACCTACTTTTTCGTATTATATATTCCGTTTTGTGATACCCAACATAAAATACAATGGATAACAGTTTAAATTAGTGATGGGCAATCCGGCTCTTTTTCGCGAGCCGGCTCATTTGACTCAGCTCACTGAAATGAGCCGGCTCTTTTGACTCACAAACGGCTCTTTAAAAAACCAACGTGATGGCGGAGAGAGCAGACGCACTATAAATACTAATCATAGAACCAATAGTACTATTCATAGTGCGTCTGCTCTCTCCGCCATCACGTTGTTTTTTTAAAGAGCCGTTTGTGAGTCAAAAGAGCCGGCTCATTTCAGTGAGCTAAGTCAAATGATCCGGCTCGCGAAAAAGAGCCGGATTGCCCATCCAGTCTAAACGAATGTGTGTGCGCCTTTAGGCCTATATAGCCTAATTATTTTTTGTTGTTCTTTGAATTTATCAATTATTTTAAATAAAATTAAAATCATTTCTTTATTACATAATGATTTCATTAATATTGGCTATAAGAGCCGGCTCATTCGCGAACGACCCATCACTAGTTTAAATGTGTATTACCAACAAGCAAATTGCACAAATTCGTTAAAGAATTAACCCTGCAACACGGCCTTTATGTGCTATCTGTTCTCATGGCTGATATTATACAAACACTATTTATCTCACCACATGTGTTTGATTTGTGATAATATATGTAATAAAACATAAAAATATTTATTTGTTACTAGAGCATTTTTGGAAAGGCCTAGGCTATATTTAAACTTAAAATAACAAAAATCACTATGTTTTATGGCTGCCAGTTGATTAAAACAATGAATAATGATCTCTATATGAATTATCTTGAGCCTGCTGAAATGTTCCTGTAAATATATTTTCTTTCCAACTGTGCATTCTGAATAATAAATAGGCTAAATATATTAATCCACTAACCTGCAGCAGTCCTATGCTCATCTTCTCATTAACAGTTATTTTTTTCTCTTTCTGACATTTCATACCTATTATTTTTTTAATTAAACTGACTATGCCTGTAACAATGTTAAATAGGCTAAGCTATTTAATCACTAATGTACACAGCGTGGAGGAGAATGACAGTCAACTACTTTGAATATTATAGCGTTTTGGGCATAAACATGTAAATAGTGCAAAGATTGACATGTAAAAATGACACAGAATGATTAAAATATTTAATCCAAATAAATAAATATTCGTGGTTTGGATTAAAACTTCATGTTTCGATAAGTTTGGAAAATTCTGCACACAGTAATCATTAGAATATACCTTCTCATGTCTCTAAAAATAGGCAATTTTTTTTAATCTTATTGCAGACACTAATTTTAGGTGGCGTTTGTTCAACTCTTTGACCACCAGAGTACATTGAAAGTAAACATAACCGGAAATAAGTGAGACGTACTATTTCCAAACGGAAGTGCGTCACGAAGCTCAGTGCAACTGGTCCGTTATGTTGCATATTGGATTGTACATAAAAAAATTTAAAAAAAAAGGAAAATGAAGGAAAAAGTAGGAAAATAAATGTTCTTGTAATGCAAATACTTTGAAAAGAGCTTTTATTTGCTAATCAAAATGAGTGTCATCATCAGTGGACTCATTGGGCGATGTCAATGACAATTGAGTATTACCCCACAAGAAGAAACAGTGTCTGATGTTATAACTAAACCAGTGACAAAGTTTAAACTAGAGAAATTAGTTTTATGTTTGCCATGTAAATGCAAGAAGAGAAAATAGGTCCGTGTTCATGTGTTTGTTATTATAATGATATACTGTACAGTATGAGAGCTCTGTTAGATCTGTTAATGTAATAGGCGTGCGCTCAAACTGCTCACGTGTGTGTGACTCGCTTTCCATATATAAAAATAGAAATATGCCAAATAAAAATGTTCCTGTTCCAGTCCAACAGAATACAGAGTGATGTGTGTGTTTTTCCCTTCGTATAGTTTATTTAAATTTACCGGTTATCCTTCAAGAAAATCCTTCAACACTATGGGACAGAACCATATAGGGCCTTTAAAATTAAGAAAAGAGAAGTTTATTATTATTTACTGTATATGAAGAGTATATATATATACTTTTGGAGTTACAGGCACACACACTTTAGAAAAATATTATTTATGGCACTCAGACATGAATGTTCAATTGTGTTGATAGAAAAAAAGAGATATATTTCTAGTTTCAACATTATTTGTTCTTCAGAAAATGTGCGGCCATTGGAAATGTGTACCAGTTTACTCACATTGAGTGTCTCTGGAAATAAATCATATTGGGCCTTAAAAATTAAGAAACCGAAAGGAAAGTTAATCAATAATGATATTAAGATGTTTTTAATATGAGTTACATGCCATTTTGACACGAATGACCCAAATTTATTTATGTTTGAGAACCTTTACACATACTTAACTGTCGACTTTGAAATGATATATGTTGTGGTAAAGTACAAATATTTTGAGTGTCACTTATTTTCCTTTCCAGGAGTTGGCAAACGTAGATTTAGAGCCGATTCTTCATCCATGAAACGACAACAAATGCCGCCATCAAGAATCAAATCTGAGGAATTGTGAATGTTCACTTTATATAGAAACACTGATTTATCCTGAGGATGAGACACAAATTCTGCTTCAAAAGAAGAGGGAGAATAAAAGCAATACAATAGTTCACCTTTATTTGTGCTTGTTGAAAATGCTCATTTAGAGACCTTCATCTTAATGCTTTTTCTCATGAGTCTTTAGATTAGATAATTGGGTGAAACTCTTTCCACATGAAGAGCACTTGTACGGTTTCTCTCCAGTGTGAATTCTCTCATGAGCTTTTAGGGTTTCTGACAGAGCGAAACTCTTTCCACAGTGTGAACACTCATAAGGTTTCTCTCCAGTGTGAACTCTCTCATGTGTTTTCAGGTTTCCCGACAGAGCAAAACCCTTTCCACATAAAGAGCACTTGTACGGTTTCTCTCCAGTGTGAATTCTCTGGTGTTTTTTTAAGTCACTGGATGTAGTGCAGGTCTGCCCACAGTCAGAGCACACATAAGGTCTCACACCAGTATGACTCCGCTCATGCTGTTTTAAACTTTGCAGTAGTGAAAAACACTTTCCACAAAAAGAACAAAAGTGAGGCTTCACATCAGCGTGAGTTTTAATGTGTGTCCTTAAGCCTGATCCAAAAACAAATGTTTTCTCACACTGATCACAGCTGAATGATCTCACTCCAGAGTGAGAGCGCAGATGATCTTTGAGAACTCGTTTTGTTGTAAAACTCTTTCCACACTGAGTGCATGTGAACGGTTTTTCTCCAGTGTGAACTCTCATGTGCTGATTTAGGTTTCCTTTGCGTATGAAAGTCTTTCCACACTCGGAGCAGATGAAAGATCCTTCGACTCCAGTTTTTCCAGCTCGTTTCTGTGTGAAATTATTTTCAGTCTGTGAAATTATGTTTCCATCTTTATTTGTGAAATGCTGTTTGTCTTCATTCACTTCCATCGGGTCTAAAATCAACATTACATTTGAATTGCTCAATTGAAGATGGACAAATTAAAAACAAAATCAGGAAGGCCCCACATCAGCAAAATCTATTCTTATACTACAGAGTCTACTAGTATCTAGTTTTAGATGTTATTGTTATATGTTAGTTTTCATCTTAATGTTCCTCATCAGTCATTAAAGAGAATGAAGGAAAACACCAACCTATTTGTTCCTCTGTATCTTCATCTTTTATTCTGCAGGGTTCTTCCTTAATCTCCATCTTTACAATAGTATGTCCGTAGTTTCTCCTGGAGTAATTCCTCCTGCTTGCTTCTTCTTCTCCTGTGGGAAGATGGGAATATTCCCAGCATTTAAACTCTCATGAACGGCTGTGGGAGCTTCACTGACTGAAGGAGTGAATTGTGGTCGTTGTTGCTCATTTAGCAGATGATCATCACACTTACAATCACTCACAATTATCCAGGTGCAAATGTTTTGATCAAACAACTGAATTCAACTCTTCTAGCTGACGTTTATTTTGCTCTTGCATTAGATATGAATTACATGCATTAAACGGTTTACCAGGTTTTATTACATAAAATGCAAACTCATAATTTTCACAAATTGTAATGTGAAAAAACAGTCAGTAACGACTTTACGTTTCACGAGCGTATGAACAACATCAGCCGGTTCATTTCGATTCATTTCCGAGTGATTCACTAAATGAACAGAATCGTTTAGTCGTTCGGATTTAGATTTCTCCTAATAAATGATTAAATGAATGTACTCACCGTCTGAAAACAGCAGATTTAGAGCAGAATGAACGGCTGTGTTCCACTTCTCATGTTTATGTTCCCTTCCCTCGCTCACTTCTCTTCTTCTCCTAGACTCGGGTGTGTCATTGCTTCGGTTGCTCGAGCGCCTCTACTGGCGGAAACCATATTAAACTATCTAACCATAAATTCATATTTTTATCGGTTATCTTGGCTGATATTAAACAAACACTGTTTATCTCGCCACATGTGTTCGATTTGGGATAATATATGTAACAATAAAACATTTGAATATTATTTTGGAAATAACATTTATTGGTGACATAAGAGCATTTTTGGATAGGCATATATTTAAACTTTAAATAACCGTCAAGGAGTAAGGAAATGTTTCTGATGCTGATGATTTTAAAACAAGCTTATGGGCTGTTGAGAACCAGAACCAAACCTGAGCCTGAAGTTTAGATGCTTCCCTATTATTGATATGCCTGGGGGCCTATACTATGAAGCCGGTTTAGGTGGCTAGCCAGCTATGTTTCAGCTTAGTTTCCGCTAACCCTGGTTTTAGGTACTATATAAAGTAGCTCGGCTTTAATCGGTGTTCGTTGCCATGGTATCTTACGCTGCACGGCTAGCCTGCTCCGGGGCAGGTTAAGTTCTGGATTCGAGATCTCAGACTGAAGTTTGACCAATCAGCTGTTAGCAAAGAAACATATAGGTGACATAACTGATTCCCAGTGTCTGTTGCAATGGATTTACATTTTCTTCAAAATCCTGTGGACATCTCAGCGCAAGTTGTTAGACGAGCACATCGTAGAGAAAGAGTTTTTAGCCAGACAAAATCCCCTTGCCTTTCCTGATAGTTACTTGTATGAAAGATACAGATTTTCTGCGGAAGGAATATCTTATCTTTGCAAACTTCTTGAGCCGCACATAAAGAATTTAACACGTCGAATTCATTACTGTACCGCAAATGGTATGTGTTGCGTTTTTTTTGCAAGTGGTAGGCTACACATACTTGCACGATCGGTGATGCACAGAATCTAGGGGTTTGTCGAACTATTTGCAAGGAGGTCCTCGCTCTGCAGGAGTACATAAATAGTTTCATTAATAACGTTCCCCGGACATATATCGACCATGTCCATAAAAGAGGGCTTTTATAAAATTGCCGCTACGATATATTGATAGGGAGCCTATACAGTCTAGCTCTATAGGCTCCTTAGTGCAGTCTAGCTCTATAGGCTCCTTTAGTGTGCAGTCTAGCTCTATAGGCTCCTTTAGTGTGCAGTCTAGCTCTATAGGCTCCTTTAGTGTGCAGTCTAGCTCTATAGGCTCCTTTAGTGCAGTCTAGCTCTATAGGCTCCTTTAGTGCAGTCTAGCTCTATAGGCTCCTTTAGTGTGCAGTCTAGCTCTATAGGCTCCTTTAGTGTGCAGTCTAGCTCTATAGGCTCCTTTAGTGTGCAGTCTAGCTCTATAGGCTCCTTTAGTGCAGTCTAGCTCTACAGGCTCCTTTAGTGCAGTCTAGCTCTATAGGCTCCTTTAGTGCAGTCTAGCTCTATAGGCTCCTTTAGTGCAGTCTAGCTCTATAGGCTCCTTTAGTGTGCAGTCTAGCTCTATAGGCTCCTTTAGTGTGCAGTCTAGCTCTATATAGGCTCCTTTAGTGCAGTCTAGCTCTACAGGCTCCTTTAGTGCAGTCTAGCTCTATAGGCTCCTTTAGTGCAGTCTAGCTCTATAGGCTCCTTTAGTGCAGTCTAGCTCTATAGGCTCCTTTAGTGTGCAGTCTAGCTCTATAGGCTCCTTTAGTGCAGTCTAGCTCTATAGGCTCCTTTAGTGTGCAGTCTAGCTCTATAGGCTCCTTTAGTGTGCAGTCTAGCTCTATAGGCTCCTTTAGTGTGCAGTCTAGCTCTATAGGCTCCTTTAGTGTGCAGTCTAGCTCTATAGGCTCCTTTAGTGTGCAGTCTAGCTCTATAGGCTCCTTTAGTGTGCAGTCTAGCTCTATAGGCTCCTTTAGTGTGCAGTCTAGCTCTATAGGCTCCTTTAGTGCAGTCTAGCTCTACAGGCTCCTTTAGTGCAGTCTAGCTCTATAGGCTCCTTTAGTGTGCAGTCTAGCTCTATAGGCTCCTTTAGTGTGCAGTCTAGCTCTATAGGCTCCTTTAGTGTGCAGTCTAGCTCTATAGGCTCCTTTAGTGTGCAGTCTAGCTCTATAGGCTCCTTTAGTGCAGTCTAGCTCTATAGGCTCCTTTAGTGCAGTCTAGCTCTACAGGGCTCCTTTAGTGTGCAGTCTAGCTCTATAGGCTCCTTTAGTGTGCAGTCTAGCTCTATAGGCTCCTTTAGTGTGCAGTCTAGCTCTATAGGCTCCTTTAGTGCAGTCTAGCTCTACAGGCTCCTTTAGTGCAGTCTAGCTCTATAGGCTCCTTTAGTGCAGTCTAGCTCTATAGGCTCCTTTAGTGCAGTCTAGCTCTATAGGCTCTTTTAGTGTGCAGTCTAGCTCTATAGGCTCCTTTAGTGTGCAGTCTAGCTCTATATAGGCTCCTTTAGTGCAGTCTAG
The DNA here is from genome assembly GCA_033366665.1 of Phoxinus dragarum. NCBI lineage: Eukaryota > Metazoa > Chordata > Actinopteri > Cypriniformes > Leuciscidae > Phoxinus > Phoxinus dragarum. The sequence continues at coordinate 73,377 of JARPMJ010003006.1, forward strand.
CTCTACAGGCTCCTTTAGTGCAGTCTAGCTCTATAGGCTCCTTTAGTGCAGTCTAGCTCTATAGGCTCCTTTAGTGCAGTCTAGCTCTATAGGCTCCTTTAGTGTGCAGTCTAGCTCTATAGGCTCCTTTAGTGCAGTCTAGCTCTATAGGCTCCTTTATTGTGCAGTCTAGCTCTATAGGCTCCTTTATTGTGCAGTCTAGCTCTATATAGGCTCCTTTAGTGTGCAGTCTAGCTCTATAGGCTCCTTTAGTGTGCAGTCTAGCTCTATAGGCTCCTTTAGTGCAGTCTAGCTCTATAGGCTCCTTTAGTGCAGTCTAGCTCTATAGGCTCCTTTAGTGCAGTCTAGCTCTATAGGCTCCTTTAGTGCAGTCTAGCTCTATAGGCTCCTTTAGTGTGCAGTCTAGCTCTATATAGGCTCCTTTAGTGCAGTCTAGCTCTACAGGCTCCTTTAGTGCAGTCTAGCTCTATAGGCTCCTTTAGTGCAGTCTAGCTCTATAGGCTCCTTTATTGCAGTCTAGCTCTATAGGCTCCTTTAGTGCAGTCTAGCTCTACAGGCTCCTTTAGTGCAGTCTAGCTCTACAGGCTCCTTTAGTGCAGTCTAGCTCTATAGGCTCCTTTAGTGCAGTCTAGCTCTACAGGCTCCTTTAGTGCAGTCTAGCTCTATAGGCTCCTTTAGTGCAGTCTAGCTCTACAGGCTCCTTTAGTGCAGTCTAGCTCTATAGGCTCCTTTAGTGCAGTCTAGCTCTATAGGCTCCTTTATTGTGCAGTCTAGCTCTATAGGCTCCTTTATTGTGCAGTCTAGCTCTATATAGGCTCCTTTAGTGTGCAGTCTAGCTCTATAGGCTCCTTTAGTGTGCAGTCTAGCTCTATAGGCTCCTTTAGTGCAGTCTAGCTCTATAGGCTCCTTTAGTGCAGTCTAGCTCTATAGGCTCCTTTAGTGCAGTCTAGCTCTATAGGCTCCTTTAGTGCAGTCTAGCTCTATAGGCTCCTTTAGTGTGCAGTCTAGCTCTATATAGGCTCCTTTAGTGCAGTCTAGCTCTACAGGCTCCTTTAGTGCAGTCTAGCTCTATAGGCTCCTTTAGTGCAGTCTAGCTCTATAGGCTCCTTTAGTGCAGTCTAGCTCTATAGGCTCCTTTAGTGCAGTCTAGCTCTATAGGCTCCTTTAGTGTGCAGTCTAGCTCTATAGGCTCCTTTAGTGCAGTCTAGCTCTATAGGCTCCTTTAGTGCAGTCTAGCTCTATAGGCTCCTTTAGTGTGCAGTCTAGCTCTATAGGCTCCTTTAGTGTGCAGTCTAGCTCTATAGGCTCCTTTAGTGCAGTCTAGCTCTATAGGCTCCTTTAGTGCAGTCTAGCTCTACAGGCTCCTTTAGTGCAGTCTAGCTCTATAGGCTCCTTTAGTGCAGTCTAGCTCTATAGGCTCCTTTAGTGTGCAGTCTAGCTCTATAGGCTCCTTTAGTGCAGTCTAGCTCTATAGGCTCCTTTAGTGCAGTCTAGCTCTATAGGCTCCTTTAGTGCAGTCTAGCTCTATAGGCTCCTTTAGTGCAGTCTAGCTCTATAGGCTCCTTTAGTGCAGTCTAGCTCTATAGGCTCCTTTAGTGTGCAGTCTAGCTCTATAGGCTCCTTTAGTGCAGTCTAGCTCTATAGGCTCCTTTAGTGCAGTCTAGCTCTATAGGCTCCTTTAGTGCAGTCTAGCTCTATAGGCTCCTTTAGTGTGCAGTCTAGCTCTATAGGCTCCTTTAGTGCAGTCTAGCTCTATAGGCTCCTTTAGTGCAGTCTAGCTCTATAGGCTCCTTTAGTGTGCAGTCTAGCTCTATAGGCTCCTTTAGTGCAGTCTAGCTCTATAGGCTCCTTTAGTCCAGTCTAGCTCTATAGGCTCCTTTAGTGCAGTCTAGCTCTATAGGCTCCTTTAGTGTGCAGTCTAGCTCTATAGGCTCCTTTAGTGTGCAGTCTAGCTCTATAGGCTCCTTTAGTGTGCAGTCTAGCTCTATAGGCTCCTTTAGTGTGCAGTCTAGCTCTACAGGCTCCTTTAGTGTGCAGTCTAGCTCTATAGGCTCCTTTAGTGCAGTCTAGCTCTACAGGCTCATTTAGTGTGCAGTCTAGCTCTACAGGCTCCTTTAGTGTGCAGTCTAGCTCTATAGGCTCCTTTAGTGTGCAGTCTAGCTCTATAGGCTCCTTTAGTGTGCAGTCTAGCTCTATAGGCTCCTTTAGTGTGCAGTCTAGCTCTATAGGCTCCTTTAGTGTGCAGTCTAGCTCTACAGGCTCCTTTAGTGTGCAGTCTAGCTCTACAGGCTCCTTTAGTGCAGTCTAGCTCTATAGGCTCCTTTAGTGCAGTCCTAGCTCTATAGGCTCCTTTAGTGCAGTCTAGCTCTATAGGCTCCTTTAGTGCAGTCTAGCTCTATAGGCTCCTTTAGTGCAGTCTAGCTCTATAGGCTCCTTTAGTGCAGTCTAGCTCTATAGGCTCCTTTAGTGTGCAGTCTAGCTCTATAGGCTCTTTAGTGTGCAGTCTAGCTCTATAGGCTCCTTTTGTAAAGGTCTGAGTCTGTTTCCGCCTGAAACATAATTCCACCACAAACATGATCATTACAAGTTTTCTGGAGGCTAATCAACACACAAAAAGTTCCTTGACAAACACCTGTAATTTATGTCAAGGGTTTTAAATCCTTACCTTGTTCACATTTCTTCTGAAGCCTTTGACTACTTTGAATTATATTTTTATATTTTGTCTTCATCTGCTGCCAAGAACGTTTGGAGTTGTATCTAAAAATCAATGAATATTAATATTTATTAGTATATACATGCACATTTTTTATATATTATAAAAATATAGGCTATATTTCACACACACACATTCATAGCCTACATATAGCCTATACATAATTTTACATAAATATAGAACGTAAAGTTGTTTGTTTAGCGTAGACATTAACGCAATCAGCAATCTTTCTCCAACAGTCTTCTCTTGCTTTGGCAGCAGAGACCGTATTGTTTCGAGCTTGAAATACATATTTCATCGTAATTCTGAATGATTATCTCTTGCTCCTCCGCGGAAAAGTATATCGCTCTCGCTCTCTCCATATCGAACGCGATTGGTTGTTCGGTGCCAACGTCACTTTGGTATGTGCACGCGCTCGTGGATTAATCATAACTTAAGATCAAAGTCTGAGTTGACAGAGAAAGTTAATGAGCTGCGTCATGGTACCAATAAAGCCTGATTGCATCGGTTTGGTTTTGTCAACTCAAAATTAATCCTGTAACCCCGAATTTGTTCAGCTACCTTCATGGTACAGGCCCCTGGAGTTAAGGAATACGAGAAGAAATATCAAATTCACTCATTGTTTATTTGATCTATTTGATCAAACAAACTTGATCTAACACTACTTCAATTACTATTAACAAACGGTATTCAGTTGGGTTGCATATTGGATTGCATATACAAATTATAAATACATTTTGACCTCACTAATGCTGCAGAGTTATTTTCAGCATGTGTAAATGTTGTTTTATGCTCATTGTTGTGCAGTTGTAGTTTGTTATGTGGTTGGATTTTAGTTCTCAAAAGATCTGATCCTGAATCAGCGTGAATATAAACACCTTGACATTGAATTCAACACAGAGAGACACTGATATGTGGATTTATCAATAGAGGTGGGTTCAACATGCTGTAGGAAAATAAATGTTCCTGTAATGCAATTAATTTAATGCAAATACTTTGAAAAGAGTTGTTATTTGCTCATCAAAATGAGTGTCATCATCAGTGGACGTATGGTAGGCTATTAAATGTATTTTTGCTGTTGACAAACTCTGCAATGAAATCAACTGGATCATCAGTTATTGTAAACTTTTAGTAAAGTGATAATTGAGTATTACCCCACAAGAAGAAACAGTGTCTGATGTTATAACTAAACCAGTGACAAAGTTTAAACAAGAGAAATTACAGTTTTATGTCGCCATGTAAATGCAACACAAGAAAATAGGTCTGTGTTCATGTGTTCTGTTATTATAATGATATACTGTACACTGTACAGTATAAGAGCAAGTGATCTGTTAATGTCTGTAATAGGTGTGCGCTCAAACTGCTCACGTTTGTGTGACTCGCTTTCCACAGATGGAAATATGCTAAATATAAATGTTCCGGTCCAACAGAATACAGAGTGGTGTGTGTTTTTCCCTCCATAAAACACCATATTTGTTCCTCTGTATCTTCATCTTTTATTCTGCAGGGTTCTTCCTTAAGGCCATTGCACACGGAGTCCGAAATTCGCATCCGAAATTTTCGCACGTTAAAAATAAATACGACCTCACGTTATGTCAATCACGCTTGCACACTGCCTCCGAAACTTTCGTCCGTCATAAAAAAAATCGAAACGGGTTCGATTTTCTGCGTTTTTCGCATCCGTAACAAGCAATTTGAATGGTGTTTGAATGGTGCTTGACAATTCAGAGCCACCGAATCACGAATACGAAAAAACGCATACGAAAATTTCGGACTCAGTGTGCAATGGCCTTTACTCTCCATCTTTACAATAGTATGTCCGTAGTTTTTCCTGGAGTAATTCTTCCTGCTTGCTTCTTCTCCTGTGGGAAGATGGGAATATTCCCAGCATTTAAACTCTCATGAACGGCTGTGGGAGCTTCACTGACTGAAAAAAAAAACCTCCAGTTCTGTGTGTCAGATTGTTGCATAATTTACAGGAAAGCAGAATGTTAGGTCAAAACTGAATCTTGAGCATTTCTTTGTTATATGTTATGTCTAAAATTAAAGTATAGAGTGGTGCAGGTATGACGTCAAAGCCCCGCCCCCTGGTTCTCTCGAGATTTTTCATCAAGAACGCATGTAAATCTTCTATGCGCTTAGCTTAAGCAAGGGCAAGAAGCAAAGCAGTTTTGAAAGAGATCTCCTTAACAGCGATAGATGCCAAGGGCTTGAACGGGGGTAAGGAGAGAGGCTTCAGAACCAGCGCTAAGTAAAGTCTGGCTTTCCTGTAGCTCAAACAGTAGAGTGTTGGCGCTTGCAACGCCAAGGTCATGGGGTTCGATTACCAGGGAAAGCAAGAACTGATAAGAATGTAATTGTGTACCTTGAAATGCACTGTAAGTTGCTTTAGGACAACACGATGTCAAGGCATCCCCCGCTAGCGAGGAGAGAGACAGTGAAAAGAACAGCGGGTAGTGCTTGCTTTCGCTCGTTGCAAACAGATCCACCTCCACCCTCCCAACCCGATCTCACATACAATTCAACTCACAATTAAATTTTTACGAGGTGGCTAATTCGAATGAATTCATACAACATCACTCTCACAATTTCGTACATTTTCTGCAAAATTGTACATATTTTACGAGTTGCCCAATTCGTATGAATTCGTACGAATGACCTAGACCTGACCCCGCCACTATTCGTTATTCGTACAAATTCATACGAATGGACAATTCGTAAAATTAATCGTACGAACTTGTTCGACCTCACTCATACATATTTAGGACGATTTGTCTAAACCCACGATGGGTAGGTTTAGGGGCGGGGTCAGGTCTAGGTCATTTGTACGAATTCATACGAATTTGGCAACTCGTAAAATAACTACAAATTCGTTCGACCTCACTCATACAAATTAGGACGATTGTCTAAACCCACATGATGGGTAGGTTTAGGGGCGGGGTGAGGTCTAGGTCATTAGTACGAATTAGCCTTTTACTCACTTGTAGGAATTGGTCGTTAGATAGCGTTGGCTCTATGGAAGAGGTCCCAAATCATCCGTACCGACCGAGGGTAAAGCCTCCACTCTCCGTGAGGAATCCCGCTCCTCGAAGGCATGTCCACTCCACGGTTTAGGAGACCGGGGATATGCGCCGCTCTGATGGAGAGATGATGTCGATCCATCCGCAACAGGAGACTCGCAACCTGCTCGAAAGGGGCTTTGGAGCTCACATCGCCATGCCGATTTATGTATGCTACACAACTCCTTGTTCAGGCGCACTGGTTGCCGGTTGCCGCTCGCATAAAATTCAAGTCACTGACGTTTGCCTACAGAACACCCACTGGCACTGCTCCCTTGTACCTTAACTCATTACTTCAGACTTATGCGCCATCCAGAAACTTGCGCTCTGCAAGTGAGCGGCGTCTTGTGGTGCCATCTCAAAGAGGCACAAAATCTCTTTCTCGGACCTTCACCATGACTGTTCCCTGCTGGTGGAATGATCTGCCTAACTCAACCAGAGCTGCTGAGTCCGTAGCCATTTTAAGAAACGGCTAAAGACGCAGTACATTACGCGTAGGCAGGAGCCATCTTGGAAAACAGTCTCGACAAGTCGAACCACGAACGCCTTGCTACGTTACATTTCACAAACGTAATTCCTATCGACCAGCTCAGTTAGCACGGCGTTCGTGGCTCGACTAGTTGAGACTGTTTTCCAAGATGTCTGTATACGCGTAATGTACTGTCTTTATAAAGTATCTTCTTATTAAACTGTCTGTACATTTACAAAGCTCTCAATGCTTCGGTTTGCATTATGCTACAGTGTTAGTGTGAGACTATTTTAGCCTTGTTAGTGGTATTAACTAGCGATTTACTTGTACGTATTATATGCCCCATATACTAGCATTATAAGCTAATCTGTTTTTAGAGATAAAACTCTTTACATTCGATTATCATGAAAACGCATCCAGAGAACGATCGACTCGGTAACCATGTGTTAATTACCTCAAGGTTCATTTTTCACTGGAATTGTCCTTTAAGCCGCGGAAGTGATACTGTTCCTCAAGTGGCGTTTGTGTGCGTGCGCTCTGAGATGGAGTGGAACATGGATAAGAAGTGAACATTGAGCTTTGGGTTTCGCACCTAAACACAGAAAAGTCTCAAAATGCCGGCTTGGTGAGTAATCTCTCAACACTCATGTCTTAACCCTTTAAGTGTCACGCCCCTTTTTTTGAATATACATGAAAATTGCACTTTCCGATGTAAGATTGGTCTTGTTTTAAAGAAGAAAATTAACAGATTTTTGTAGAAGTTAAATAAATTAAGAAAGTGTAACAGAAAAAAAAGTTATAGAAGTTTGAGTTTAGGAAAATATAAAAAAAAAAAATTTAATTATTCATATTTTATATAAAATATATTTTTTCAAAACCCTGGTGACTCTAAAACTGCACAAAAATCAAAGCCAAAAATCTGAACAAGTTGTGTTTTAAATTTTAGGTTGATATCTCAAAAAATTAGCTTTCAGTAAGATTTTGTTTGGGCGCAGTACCACACTTTTTCACTAGTTGACATTACTGCCCATATAAGGGCGCCTCCATTTCCATATATGGTTTTTCTTTATTTCTAAAACATTTTCAGACCTTTTTTTCTAAAATAATTGAACAAATGCTATCTTTTGAACTCTTGGCATGAAAACAAACTGAGGTTTCTACCATTTTTTTCATAATTTTTCATATTCATCACTATTTCAAAATAAAGGACTGAACACCTTAGGAGTATGAAAATATTATTGTTGCAAATTGATAAATTACAGCTCCTCTGTAATTTATTTTGAAAATCAGTCACCAAATATGAAAACTAGAGATTGTAAGCTTTCAAATGATATATAGTTTGTCAATATTAGTTTAGGTTTAGTATAGGATATTACTATTTTTAAATATGTAATGAATTTGGGCCCAAGTTGCATGTGTAACACGTCCCCTCAGCCGGACTGAGCTGCTACATGACTGGATTTAATAGGAGAAACTGAGAAAACATGAGCGATCAGTTTAAACTAAAAGTTGGACTCGATAGTGTTCTTTACAACTTACCAAAGATCCAATGATCCATGGATATTGACATGCAGCCAGGAATCGTGTTTCCTAACATTTATGTACATAAATACATTTACATAATTTGCTTGTGAATGCTTTATATAAATCCAATAAAGGTAGGTCTAAATCTGGGTAATCACTTTTATCAATGTTAAATATGTCGTCCACTTCTATAGTTTTTGCCCGCGTTTATTTAAAAACATACAATTATGCAGAATATAAGAGGGTAAATATTTAATTGACGAGTTTTCAATACAATATAGTGTATGATTTTATTCAAACATTCAACATATTGACAACTGCAAATCCACTTTCACAAATTAAAATTCCCAACTAACTTTAGCAAACCATCCAGCTTTTGATATTTACATTTAATTATTTAGCAGACGCTTTTATTCAAAGCAACTTTCAAATGAGGAAAACAATAGAAGCAGTTAAACTAACAATAGGACAACAATATGTAAATGCTATGACCTTTCCCAGTTTAGTCTAATCCAGTGTAAACAAATACAAATACAAACAATATTTGGATATAGAAGAGAAAAGAGAGTAAGTATTCACACTGTGGAAAGAGTTTCACCAAGTTATCTCATCTACAGACTCATAAGAAAATTAGTATTGATTAATCTGAATGTCAAATTATTTACTTGTAAGTGATGGATCTAAACATGACCTTTGCTCATTAGACAACTTCGGGCAATGTTTTTTCTTATGAGTACGGTTTTCTCTCCAGTGTGAACTCTCTGGTGTTGTTTTAAGACACTGGATGTAATAAAGGTCTTCCCACAGTCAGAGCACACATAAGGTCTCACACCAGTATGAATACTCTCATGCACTTTTAAATGTTCTGGTTGTGAAAAACGCTCTCCACAAAAAGAACAAACGTGAGGCTTCACACACCAGAATGAGTTTGAAGGTGTGCTTTTAAGCTTGATGCCAAAACGAATGCTTTATCGCACAGATCACAGCTGAATGATTTCACTCCAGAGTGAAAGTGCATGAGATCGTTGAGAGCACTTTTTCCACACTGAGTGCATGTGAACAGTTTTTCTTCAGCGTGAGCTCTCACGTGCGCATTAAAGCGGCACTTCCGAACGAAACTCTTTCCACACTCAGTGCATGCAAAAGGCTTCTCTCCAGTGTGAGATAGCATGTGCGCATTAAAGCGGCTCTTCCGAACGAAACTCTTTCCACACTCAGTGCATTCAAAGGCTTCTCTCCAGTGTGAGAGAGCATGTGTTCCGCTAAGTGTGTTTTGTGCCCGCAACGCTTTCCACACTGAGAGCATCTGAACGGTTTTTCTCCAGTGTGAACTCTTTTGTGCTGATTTAAATCCTCGCTGCGAATGAAACTCTTTCCACACTGAGTGCATGCGAACGGTTTTTTCTCCAGTGTGAGTTCTCAAGTGCACCTTTAGATGTCCTTTCTGAATGTAACTCTTTCCACACTGAATGGCAGGAGAACGCTTTTTCTCTAGTGTGAGATGCCACGTGGCAGGCAAGTTGCGATTTATATGTAAAAGTCTTTCCACAATAAGAGCAGGCCAAAGGTCCTTTGACTCCAGATTTTTTAGCTTGTGTTTCTGTGATATTCTCTTCAGTCTTTGTAACGACTGCATCTGTGTGTTCAGGTGTTTCAAACAGAGGTTTGTCTTCCTTTTGATCTGTTAGATCTCCATCTTCAGTTGTGACATTATGGTGTTTAACTTCATTCTCTTCCATCTTGTCTAAAATTAACATATTAAATACAATTTTAAAAAGGAAAAACGAGAAACAAAGGAATAAAAGTTCATTCTTAAGGCCCGTGCACACCGGGACGATTATCGTGCGCACTTTTCGCTGACGTTTTCAGCGTGCGCAGCTCAAACAGAAATGCACGAATAATAATAACAATGAATAATTTGGGACTGACATATTACATAACATGAGAACACTATTGTATTAAATGGTTGTGAATGCATTGGGTTTAGTTGCCGTGTTCAGCGTGTTGTTCAGGGAGAGCACGTCCACAGTCACACGTTCTGCACGCGTCTGAGGCGGCGCTGGTGACACGTCGTATTAGTAGTAATCATTATATTTGATTATTAAATAATTACTTTTATTAAATCAGTCACATCGAAACATTTTACACTGCTACTAGCCCTTTATTTAGATTAAAAACCATTCTGTTGGCCGTGCCGCTGCAGCAGACGCATATTGCAGTTTTAAGGCTAACGATTAATCGATTAGTTGATCGTTAATTTAAACGACGATAGATCATGGGAATTTGTGAAAATTGACATCCCTAGCATAGACATAATAAATATTATGTTTATGGCACTTGGACAATCAATAAATGGTCTTGCCGAGCACACATTGATAGAAGACGACGACAAAGAGGAAGAAAGTAGACGAAGAATAAGATGCAACGAGGTGATAAATGTAGAGCTGCTGGTCTCTGGTGTCTGAAAACAAAAAACTTTATGACAAACGCCACAGCGACTACAAAAATCTAAAAGTTAATCAAAAATCAATGAGTTATGGAGGGGAATTACAGATCACATAGGATTCTGGGAGTGAATTTGCACGTTCACTCGGCGCAACGCCAGTGAAAATTACTTGGGTATGAACACAGACGCGCCGAAAAATGTCTCGAAAAACGCTGGCGATAAGCGCGCACGATAAATGCCCCGGTGTGCATGAGGCGTAATGTAGCACAAATCTAGTTTACTACTGAGTCTAGTATCTAGTTTTAGATCAGGGGTCGGCAACCCAAAATGTTGAAAGAGCCATATTGGACCAAAAAAAAAAAAAAAAAATCTGTCTGGAGCCGCAAAAAATTAAAAGCCTTATATAAGTCTTATAATGAAGGCAACACGTGCTGTTAGTGTCTATATTAGCTTTATTAGCCCCCTAGTATCAACATAAGTATGCTACAAATACATACCGGTAATGAGCAAGGCGACCTCTGTTTCGAATCTGTCACTTTATTGTTTCCATGGTTACGCGTCATTGCTTGTCACGTGACACAGCGCAATCACAACACAGCGCTGAATGAATGATGATCTGCTTTCATGTAATTTTTCCTTTTTTATTACAAATATTCACAGATTTATTATCTATACTATGAAACACTGATATTCCGATTGTCAAATATGTGCATGTGGATGTGTTTTGTTGTATAAACACCTTTATAACGATCGCGTTAGTTGAGCTGTAACTTATCTGTTGGATTTACAAACACGTCAATTCATCCACTTCTCCCGAAATACATGATAGTAAGTGGCTGGTGAACTGGGAGAAGAATAGGGTAAAATGTAAAGCTATACACAATGTGTATCTGATATGAATAAAACGTGTCGTCTTTTTATATTATAAAGGATTATTATTGCCCCTCCATAGACATCAGTGTATATTTTACAACATCAAATTCATAGTTTTTTTTAGTACTTATGTGATTCTTAAATGTCTTAAACCTAAAATAACCATTATGTGGTTGAAAACACTTTATAGTTGTGATATATGACAAGCACTGAACGCGTCCGTCTCTGGCTCAGCGCCAGAGCCACTAGGGCGGCGCTTAAGAGCCGCATGCGGCTCTAGAGCCGCGGGTTGCCGACCCCGGTTTTAGATGTATAATCAGTAGTCTTTAAAGAGAATGAAGGAAAACACCAACCTATTATTTGTTCCTCTGTATCTTCATCTTTTATTCTGCAGGGTTCTTCCTTAATCTCCATATTTGCTTCTTCTTCTCCTGTGGGAAGATGGGAATATTCAATGATTGTCAATGATTAATTGTCGATAATACATTTAATCGATACAACAAACAGAAATGCACGACTAATAATAATGACTGACATATTACATAACATGAGAACACTATTGTATTAAATGGTTGTGAATGCATTGGGTTTAGTTGCCGTGTTCAGTGTGTTGTTCAGGGAGAGCTCGTCCACAGTCACACGTTCTGCACGCGTCTGAGGCGGCGCTGGTGACACGTCGTATTAGTAGTAGACATTATATTTGATTATTAAATAATTAATTTAATTAAATGATCAATCACATAGAAACATTTTGCAATCCTACTAGCCCTTTATTTAGATTAAAAACCATTCTGTTGGCCGTGCCGCTGCAGCAGACGCATATTGCAGTTTTAAGGCTAACGATTAATCGATCGTTATTTTAAACGACGATAGATCATGGGAATTTGTGAAAATTGACATCCCTAGCATAGACATAATAAATATTATGTTTATGGCACTTGCTCAATCAAAAAAATAGTCTTGCCGAGCACACATTGATAGAAGACGACGACGAAGAGGAAGTAAGTAGACGAAGAATAAGATGCAACGAGGCAGACTGATCTCATGAAATGGCGCATGTATGACACGCCAATTCGTATTAAATTCGGCGTGCTATCAAGACGCATAATCGCTGTTTGACGTGTTTTTCAATCACATCTGGGGATATGGTTAGTTTCGGCGTAGACATACACGTGCGGGGATGATGGTTCGTTTCGCTCAGAACATTTGACAGATGTTTTTCTGAATTTTGACTCCCTGACAAATTATTACCGCCCTCCTAACCGCACTTCTAATCCTAACCCCTCACCCACAACTAATCCTAAACCCATACTAGGGCGTAGACATACACGCGGATAGCTCAAAATGCGTACAGATAACACGATAATGTTTACGCAAAGTCATGATGACATGTTGAACAAGGCAAGATGAATGTAGAGCTGCTGGTCTCTGGTGTCTGAAAACAAAGAACTTTATGACAAACGTGTAAGGTTGGATATAATCCAAGATTATTTCAAAAGAACAAAGACATTTGCTTTTCACTCAGACATTTTCAGCACAGCAGTACTGAGAGTGATTTAGGCCTGTAGGCCAAAGGTGTTGGATAATGGGGAAGTTGTGATCATCTGATTGGTCAGTTTTGAATATCTCACACCTGGGTCTCTTTCCTTGGGATGCTGGATTGCTCCTGGGTCAAGGGCGCTCTGCCTTTGTCTCTCTCTCTGGTAACATTTTACATTTATGCTGTGCACAATTAATGCTTTAAATGATAATTTCACTAGATCCATGTTGTAACTATTTTAAGTGTAAACAACCTTATTTCACATTGAACCTTTTTAATTCATGGAGTCAGATTAAAACGAGATAATTGCATATGAACGTGTCTTATTTAACCAAATTACTTTGAGACGCTGGAAAGACTTGAACACGCGTGTCCTTCACCGGCTGATCGGAAACCGGAAGTTGGGCCGAATAGCCGGCTTTTACAAACGCCACAGCGACTACAAAAATCTCGATAAGAGGGAGCTATGGAGGGGAATTACAGATCACAAAGGATTCTGGGAGTGAATTTGCACGTTCACTCGGCGCAGCGCCAGTGAAAATTACTTGGGTATGAACACAGACGCGCCAAAAAATGTCTTGAAAAAATGCTGGCGATAAGCGCGCGCGATAAATGTCCCGGTGTGCATGAGGCGCTAATGTAGCACAAATCTAGTTTACTACCGAGTCTAGTATCTAGTTTTAGATGTATAATCAGTAGTCTTTACAGAGAATGAAGGAAAACACCAACCTATTATTAGTTCCTCTGTATCTTCATCTTTTGTTCTGCAGGGTTCTTCTTTAATCTCCATCTTTGCTTCTTCTCCTCCTGTGGGAAGATGGGAATATTCCCCAGCATTTAAACTAGGGCTGTCAACGATTAATTGTCGATAATACATTTAATCGATACAACTTATTGATCATTGGTTAAGCAGGTTCATGCGCGCTGCTCAACCGCGAAACAAAGCGAGGCGCGTTTTGTTTGGGACTATTTTACACCTTCATTATGACTATAAGTTTGCGTGTTCATTCGCAGCCTTTGTTTTGTGCAAATGTAATTTGTAACATTGTGTTTATTTTGTGTATGCCTCTATATCTGATTTATCTTATATTGGATGCATTGAATTAACGCTGTAGTGCGCGTGATCAGCTTCAGCGCGCGCGGCTCAAACGGCACTGCACGACTAATGACTATTGGGACTGTCATATTACATAACATTATAAAGAGAACAATACTGTAATAAAACATTATGCATTATTTGAGTTTAGTTGCTCCAGGAAGAACGCGTCCACAACATGATCATTCTGAATGAATGGCACGTAACTTAGTTCAAGTTCACTTGTGCATTCGCGTCATTTTGTGCAGAAATAATGTGTAATATTATGTTTATTTTGAATATATCTGATTAATCTCATATAGGATGCGTTTCTTTGAGTTAAATAACACGCTAGCAAACTAAGTGCTCCAATTTAACGGTAGCCTATTCATTCAGCGCGCGCAGCTCAAACAGAAATGCACGACTAATAATAATGACTGACTAATGACATAACATGAGAACACTATTGTATTAAATGGTTGTGAATGCATTGGGTTTAGTTGCCGTGTTCAGTGTGTTTTTCAGGGAGAGCACGTCCACAGTCACACGTTCTGCACGCGTCTGAGGCGGCGCTGGTGACACGTCGTATTAGTAGTAGACATTATATTTGATTATTAAATAATTAATTTAATTAAATGATCAATCACATAGAAACATTTTACAATCCTACTAGCCCTTTATTTAGATTAAAAACCATTCTGTTAGCCGTGCCGCTGCAGCAGACGCATACTGCAGTTTTAAGGCTAACGATTAATCGATTAATTGATCGTTAATTTAAACGACAATTAGATCATGGAAATGTGTAAAAATGGACATCCCTAGCATAGACATAATAAATATTATGTTTATGGTACTTGCTCAATCAAAAACTGGTCTTGCCGAGCACACATTGATAGAAGACGACGACGAAGAGGAAGTAAGTAGACGAAGAATAAGATGCAACGAGGCAAGATGGATGTAGAGCTGCTGGTCTCTGGTGTCTGAAAACAAAGAACTTTATGACAAACGCCACAGCGACTACAAAAATCTCGATAAGAGGGAGTTATGGAGAGGAATTACAGATCACAAAGGATTCTGGGAGTGAATTTGCACGTTCACTCGGCGCAACGCCAGTGAAAATTGCTTGGGTATGAACACAGACGCGGCGAAAAACACTGGCGATAAGCGCGCGCGATAAATGTCCCGGTGTGCAGGAGGCGTTAATGTAGCACAAATCTAGTTTACTACTGAGTCTAGTATCTAGTTTTAGATGTATAACCAGTAGTCTTTACAGAGAATGAAGGAAAACACCAACCTATTATTTGTTCCTCTGTATCTTCATCTTTTATTCTGCAGGGTTCTTCCTTAATCTCCATCTTTGCTTCTTCTCCTCCTGTGGGAAATGGGAATATTCACCATCTTTTAAACCTGTTGTCTCAAATTCAATTTCTGCAGGGCCACAGCTCTGTACAGTTTAGCTCCAACCAGCACAAAATCACTTCCACGGACATTTACCTGGACTGTTCCCTGCTGGTAGATGGAGTCTTTTTCATCAACATATGACCCATTAATACTAACACTCACTATATATATATTAGGGCTGTCAAAAGATTAATCGTGATTAATCACATCCAAAATAAAAGTTTGTGTTTACATAATATATGTGTGTGTACTGTGTATAATTATTTATATATATATAAAAACACACAATCATGTATATATTTAAGTAAAATTGGTTATATTTATATATAAAATATTTATATATAATATAAATTATATAAATGTACATACAGTATATAAATGCAATTATTCCTTAAATATATACATGAATGTGTGTGTATTTATACATAATAATTCTACACAGTATACACACATATATTATGTAAACACAAACTTTTATTTTGGATGACTTGAGGGTGAGTAAACTATGGGCTAATTTTCATTTTTGGGTGAACTATCCCTTTAATGTTCCTCATCAGTCATTAAAGAGAATGAAGGAAAACACCAACCTATTTGTTCCTCTGTATCTTCATCTTTTATTCTGCAGGGTTCTTCCTTAATCTCCATCTTTACAATAGTATGTCCGTAGTTTCTCCTGGAGTAATTCCTCCTGCTTGCTTCTTCTTCTCCTGTGGGAAGATGGGAATATTCCCAGCATTTAAACTCTCATGAACGGCTGTGGGAGCTTCACTGACTGAAGGAGTGAATTGTGGTCGTTGTTGCTCATTTAGCAGATGATCATCACACTTACAATCACTCGCAATTATTTGTTTTTTGCTCGAACGGTCGTTTAGAAACAATTCCATGAATATATTGTTTTTTTTAGAAAGCAGGAGACAATATATGAAACAAACTCACATCTTTTAAGTTTAAATGAAAAAGATATATTAAAATTGAACCAATTAAAAACTTTAACATAACAAAAATGTACACATTTAAAGCCACAGACATACATGCCAATGACAGAAATAAGCTCAATAGAACATCAGACTTGACATTTAATCAAGTAGTTTGCACATCGTTTATAATATAACATTTTAGTTTAATACAAAGTTTAATATAATAATATTAACTAAAGTTGATAGGGTTGCAAATTGGATGTATGAAATAATGATAATGTTACTTTGTCAACATACTCTAAATAATGACAAACAAATAATGAATTTATCTTCTTAAAAGTGGTGTTATTATCAGAACTGAGCACTATATTCCCAGCACTGTTAGACTATAAATACTTCAATTCATTTCTGAGAAAAGCTGAAAGAATATTGATGAGGGTTTATTGCTGTAATCAGACATCAATTGAACGCGAGATAAAAAAAAAAAAAGTGTAATAAACATGCTTCCAAAAAAAAAAAAGATAATGGCTGCGTCCGAAACCGCGTACTTTCCTACTATATAGTAGGGGAAAAGCAGTAGGCGAGCAAAAAAGTATGTACGAATCCTTAGTATTCATAAAAGAGTAGGCGAGAATTACCTGGGTGACGTACTAATTCTCGCGAGATTCGGACGTGCGTAAACTAATAGTGCGTCCGAATATGCCTACTTTCCTACTATATAGTAGGAGAAAACAGTACGTGAAAGGAGTAGTATGTCCGAAACCTCAGTACTGTAGAGTAGACGAGAAGTTCCCGGATGGCTTACTGCTTCTGCCCAGATTCTGAAGAGCTCGCGGATGGATACTTTTCTATCCCAGGAGGCCACGCGAGAGGAAACGTCATTATCAAACATCGCGGAGATCAGTGTTGCCAGATTGGGCGGGTTCCCGCCCAATTGGGCCGTTTTGAATTTGATTGTGCGGGAAAAAAAGAGTTTGGGTGGTTGGACAAAATTTGGGCTGGTTTGGGGTCAGTTCGGCGGTTTTCAAACATCTACATTTTAAAGTATAATTGGTTAAAAAACTAAACTAAAGTGTGCATCTAGTCCATAAAATCAGTCATCATGACATTACAACACACACGCCCATGCAGAAGAGTCAGCTGGCGTTGGTGTTGACGTCACCGACGACCACGCACTTTTAGCCAATCAACGAGCTATCAGCAGGAAGACGAGATTTAGCGCGATAACTTGTAGCTGTATATTCAAGTGATCGCTAATGCCAAAGTGACAGTAAGTTGCATCTAAAGAGTGAGATAGTGAGCAACTCTAAAAACGTGGGGGTTGATGACTCGATGGTGAATAACTGAGAGGAGAGCACAGTTGAATGACTTGAATTGAAATTGAATATGGGACGAGTCCTTTCCATGGTCATGTGCACACTAGCCTAACCAGACATCTGCAACTTTTACACCGTCCAGACTGCATGCACTGTTGTCCCGGACAGCGGCTGACAAAGGTTTGAATCAACGATGAATCAGTTTTGACTGCTAAATTCTGCGTTATGTTCTGCAATGTTCCGAGGGTTAAAGTCATCGGTTAATTTCTTGATTGCCGTTTTGACAGTGTCCACCTAGACATTTAAAGTCATATATGCTAATTCTCCTTAACTATTGCCCTGTTTTGATCCGTTTTGCTGGGACATTTTTTTATTTATCATCGTTATTTTGTTTTAAGGAGATACAAATTGTACTTGTCAACTTTGAATGACAATAATATTATATCACATTATTGTGTGGAGGTGGGCGGGTTTTGGTGTGAGCTTTTGGGCTGGAAATCACCGTCCCAATCTGGCAACACTGGCGGAGATCAGCGGCGTGGGTGCTTTCAAATGTGAGTAAACACGGTTCCTTGTGTTAAAATCGCATGTGTTTGAAGTTGAACTACTCCAGACTGTTGAACTGATGAAGGGTGTAAATACGTTAGACAGTAGGCTATGGTATAGTTGTGGTTTTGCTGTAAAAACACGTTTTATTGTATAGCTAACAGGGGAGCTCCAGTAAGCACACGTACATCTCTAAATAGGATTTGCATAAACCATATACATCTTAAAGATGCTTATTTTAAATGTCTATTAACATCTGACAGGAAAATCGTTAATAAGTATCGCAGATGAGCACAACACAACATGAAATAGACATCCGAGTGAGTGATGTGTACCTATTGTGTAGGAGAATTTACTGTTGTCGACACTGCTTATATTAGCCTACCTACATGATAAACAAATCTACATAAAGTAACTAAACATACGTTATCTATTTTATTTTTCCATTGGTTACTGTTGATAAATTGAGGAACATTTATGTTGGATAAAAAGTGAGTTAACACATCAGCATCAACCTCAACATGTAAAAGTTTTATTGACCTCATAAAAGGAAAACCTGAAATAAAAATAAAAAGTAAGATCATTTTGTTACTTGTAATACAGAAATCAAATTACATTGTGCTGTTAACATGTCTGTTTTGTGCATTTTTGTATGATTCTGACATTTCTGCAGACTGGTATCATCATGATCACAGAGCTGAATCCTGGAAATGGTGCCATGGACGAGACCCTCCATCCCTCCACCAGCCCTTATTTGCCTCAGATTGTGAAGCACAGCGCAGGAAGCAACAACCTCAGGCACAAGGCATGGCTCACCTCAGTCCCTGAAGTAAATAGAGCACCAGCTTGTTATCAATCAGCAAGTTAAAGGCTCACTCTATAGCTTCTCTCACGGGAGTGTTTGCTGTTGTGTCGAGTCTCATACCCCTTTTCCACCAGCAAGAACCAGGTGCTGGTTCAGAGCTAGAGCTAGAGCTAGTTCGGAGTTGGTTCTAGTGACGGGTCTTCAAAGAACCGGTTTGCCTTTCCACAGGCTAGAGAGCCACAACAGAGCCAGATCTTACGTCACTGTATACATCTCATGTTGCCCAGCAACGCTAGCGCGGCAGCGCCAAACAAAAACACACCAGGCTTGTTCGAGATGGTTCGGCTTCTCGCAGACCGATCGCCGCATGACATCAAAGCACTGCGGAAAGCGATCCAAAAGCACAAGGAGTCGTATGCTCTCCACACACTCCGCAGCTCTGATCGGTCCGCGCCGCTCCGATGCATCTCAAACAAGTCTTACATCAACAATGGCGGTCGTTGCGTTACTATTGATGCTCATGGCTTTGCGAACCTACATCGGCATCCAAACACGGCGAATCAAACGCGTTTGTGCAGCTCGCCGTAACTTGCATAGACGGAGATTAACAATCGAGCTGCTATTAGCTCGATTAGCAGCCATTTAAAAAATGGCGTGTCACAAGTTTCTTTTCGTCAATGCCGCCCATACACTTAGGGAATAGAAAGTACAGATAATTGCGTGAAAATGTAAGGAGAAGAAGTAAAAAGTCGGCTGAAAAATAATTACTCTAGTAAAGTATAGATGCCCAAAATTTCTACTTAAGTAAGGTAACGAAGTATTTGTACTTTGTTACTTGACACCTCTGCAGATAAAACAAAGAGACAACAGAGCAGAAAAACAGTCAAACAAGGAAATCCTAGAAACCAGGCAAAAATGAACACCAAAACACGGATAACCAGAGGGTTGCGCTCTCAGAATTGCAGGTGTGACACTAACAAGACTTTGCAAACAGTGAGTGAAAACACAGGGCTTATATAGAGGGTATGCACTGGACTGTAGTGGCAAAAGAGCTGCAAAGCTCTTAAAGCTGTTATTAAAGCTGTTAAGCATTTGCTGTTTGTCTGCAATTTTATTAGAATCTTTTTCAATGCAAAAAAGTCTTTAATATCTTAACGCTTCATGTCTATACATCTAAAACAAGTTATACATATAGATTATGATTTAATAGACAATTGTTGCCACTTTTACCCAAATCCCTCATATATTCTAACTATTATTTTCCTTCCCCAAAGGTTTCCCCCTTGTCAAACAATCAAACTTCACTGCTAATTTTATCAAATTATCCATCATTTGATTAATCTGAATGTCAAATTATTTACTTGTAAGTGATGGATCGGAACATGAACATTTGCTAATTAGAAAATATCGGGCAACGGTTTCTCTCATGTTTCTGTAGATTAGACAATTGGGTGAAACTCTTTCCACATGAAAAGCACTGGTGCGGCTTCTCTCCAGTATGAATTCTCTGGTGTTTTTTTAAATTGTTGGATGTAGTGAAGGACTTCCCACAGTCCGAGCACACATGAGGTCTCACACAGTATGAACACTCTCATGCTGTTTTAATTCCTGCAGTCGTTGAAAAACTCTTTCCACAAAAAGAACAAAAGTGAGGCTTCACACCAGCATGAACTTTAAGGTGCGATATTAAGTTTGATGCCAAAACAAATGTTTTCTCACACTGATCACAGCTGAATGGTCTCACTCCAGAGTGATGGAGCAGATGAGTGGTGAGAACGCTTTGGGATATGAAACTCTTTCCACACTGAGAGCATGTATAAGGCCTTTCTCCAGTGTGAATCCTCATGTGCACATTAAGGTTTGATTTATGAGTGAAACTCTTTCCACACTGTAGTGCATTTGAGCAATTTTTCTCCAGTGTGAGTTCTCGGTGTTTCTGTTAAGGGTTGATTTACGTGTGAAACTCTTTCCACAATGAGTGCATTTGAACAGTTTTTCTCCGGTGTGAGTTCTCATGTGCATATTTACGTCCCCTTTGTGACAGAAACTCTTTCCACACTGAGAGCATTTGAACAGTTTTTCTCCAGTGTGAGTTCTCGTGTGTCTGTTAAGGGTTGATTTACGTGTGTAACTCTTTCCACACTGAGTGCATTTGAACAGTTTTTCTCCGGTGTGAGATTTCATGTGTTTATTCAGGTCTGATTCGTGCACGTAAAACAGTCCACACTCAGAACAGGTGAAAAATTCCGTGTCTCCAGATTTTCCAGCTTGTTTTTCTGTGATATTCTCTTCAGTCTGTGAAACGACTGCATTTCCATCTTCTTTTTTTAAATGAGGAAACAGATGTTGTTTGTCTTCATTTTTACACGTCAGTTCTCCATCTTCATCAGTGAAATGATGCCATTTGTCTTTATTCACTTCCATCGGGTCTAAAAATCAACATATTAAATAATAAATTCCTCAAATTCCATCAAGAAGGAAAATGAGAAACGAAGAAATCAAAAATTCATTTTTAATGTAGCACAAATCTAGTTTACTACTGAGTCTACTAGTATCTAGTTCTAGATGTATTGTTATATACTCCAGAGAACCATAAATAAGAGATTTATGTCATTACATTGTTTGTGGCATGAGAAATCATTGGAGAATTTCTTTATTTTATTAATGTTTTATGCTGTCTGTAGAGGACACCAGTACTCCGTTATCAAGAAAATAAAATGGCATGATAAGACAATGTTTTATTTTTTTCATTTACCAATAAATATTTAGGTTCTCTTTACGAGAGGTTCTCTCGTACTGCGTAATAGCATTACGCTACAGGTAAAGTAATCTTTTCTCGAGATATGAGCCAAAAAATTACTAGCGTGCTCATTGGCTGCCGGTGCGGCAACTGCAGCAGCCTACCGCTGAGCCTTGCATGACGTCGCGCCCTCACGCGTCATAGCCCGCCAGAATGGGGGTGGCTTAGCGTATAAAAGGAAGGGCGCAGGGGCTACTAATCTGCTAATACTAAGCTCTAGGCATCGCTGGACTCTGAGAGAAGCCGCCGTCGAAACAAGCGACCAGCAAGCTTAGGACAGCGTCTGAGGAAGCCGGCCGTCTTCAGCCCTCCCATGCCTGCTACGCTATCCGGCGACAAAATCCTTTTACTTCCTCTCCGTGCGGTTCGTCGCTGCAACGCACGTGTCTAAAAGAGCACGAGGTGTTTGTTCCAAAATGCCTCTTTTTTCCTGTGCTTTTGCAAAGCCCCGCTCAGCGACGGAGACCGCCATGTGATCTGCGCTCTCTGCCTGGGACGAGACCACACAGCCCTCGCTCTGTCTTCGGGAGGCTGCGCCCACTGCGATGAGCTGTCAATGTCGACCCTGCAGGCTCGACTTGCCGTGTTCGACACTTAAGCTGTCACTCCCGTCTGTCTCCGCGGGCCGCACAAGAAGTGCCGCGCCCAGAGACCTCCGGAGTCTGATATGGCCCGCGAGCGCTTGCCGGAACCCTTCCCTCGAGCCTCGCTCTCCCCCTCACTTCAGTCTCTTCGGCCCAGCGGTAAACGGGATTGTGGATCGTTTTTCAGAGGTACAGAAAACCACGCAGGCCATGAACCTCTTCCTGCCATGACACTCGAGTTCTACTGCAGGCCGCTCTAAAGCTCAGCCTCCTGCACGAAGCTCTACGCAGCGATACAGTGCCCACACCTACTCACTGCGCGCTCTGTTGCACAGTTATTCCAGGCGACAGAACCTTTAAAGCATACCGGCCGTGGTGTGAACGTAAGCCCTGTGCCCGCTCACGGAGCGCTCACACTTACTGATAAACACTGTACCCCTGGCGCCGCTCACACACCGCGCTGTTCTCGCCACAGAATGTTCTCCGTCCAAAGCGATCGAGTCATTGAGTGTAAAGCGGCTGGCCGCCGCTGTCAGCAAGCTGCCCTATTCAGACATCAAGAGCGCACGCGCCGCACTGATACCTCCGTTACAGGTTCTCGACCACCCCACGCAGTGCGGCGATCGGAACACCGGAGGCTATTCTGCCCTCCTAGTGCAAAAAGCATGGGAAGTGATTCCGGGCGTGTCAGAATGGGTGCTGAATACTGTAAGCAGGGCTATTCACTACAATTCGCTCGCCGCCCCCCTGGCTTTCGAGCGCGGACCGAGACGAGAGTAAATTCAGAAGTAGCACACCTACTTCGTGCAGAAATAGCAAAGCAGCTGTGCAAGGGGCGATAGAGCCGGTACATCCTTCTCTGAGCGAGTCAGGCTTTTACAGCCGTTACTTCCTCGTGCCCAAGAAGGGACAGAGCCTGACCTATCTTATATCTGAGATATTTGAACAAAGCTCTCATGAGGCGACCATTCAAAATGCTCACAACCAGACAAATCCTCACGCAAATTCACCCGAGGGACTGGTTTATTTCTCTCGATCTGAAGACGCATACTTTTAGATCCAGATCATGCCCCGTCACAGGCCATTCTTGAGATTTTGCCTTCGACGTCAGGTATATCAATACACCGTCCTGCCATTCAAGTGATAGAACTCATCTCTCACAGAACAGTGCTTCTCAGTCATCTGGAAAGCCTGGGTCTCACGGTCAATTGGACGAAGAGCTCATTGTTGCCCCGTCAGTCAACCACTTTTCTGGGAATAGAGCTGGACTCGGTGGCTATGATGGCCCGCTTGTCGACACAGTGCGCGCGCCGTGTCCGGCATCTGGACACGTCTTTCCAGAAGGGCAGTGTTGTTCCTCTGAAAACATTTCAGAGAATGTTGGGTTATGTGGCTTCAGCTACAGCAGTGCTCCAGCTGGGGTCTACTGCGTATGCCGCCCTCTACAACGCTGGCTGAATGCTCGAGTGCCTCACCGAGCATGGGCTGCCGGCGGCTCGCGAATCAGAGTGACTCAGAGCTGCGTTTCAGCTCTGCAGCCCTGAATAGCGGACCGAATGGGAACCAGTTGGGAGTGACAATGAGAGTCGTCTCGTACCGAAAGGTGATCTCGACGGACGCCTCCAACCTAGGTTGGGGTGCTCTTTTCGAGGGCAGACCGGTCTATGGCCTGCTGGTCAGACCAGGAGAAAAGCCTTTCACATAAACTGTCTATAGATGATAGCGGTCGAGAATGCATTGAATTATTTCCATCCCTGCGGGGGCCACCACGTACTGGTCCGCACGGACAACATGTCTGTGGTTGTCCTACGTAAACCGCCAGGGCGGTGTGTCAGATCCAGAACTCTCTGCGCTCTGGTGGAACGCCTCATTTTGGCTCGGTCACTCACTGCGCTCGCTCAGAGCCGTGCATGTGCCGGGCCATCTGAACGATGGCCCAGACCAAACTGTCCAGCGACAAGGTTTTGACTCTTTGCGTCAAAAGACAACGCTCATTGCCCAAGGTTCTATTCGAAGAACGAGGACGCACTGGCCCAAGCTTGGCCCAGCTTCCAACTGTACGCTTTCCCTCCGATCTCACAGCTACCACAGGTCATCAGGAGAATCAGGGCAGCTCGCCACTGGATGCTCCTCATAGCCCCGCGATGGGAGAACTAGATGTGGTTCCCAGAGTTAATGCTGCTGTCAGACTTAGCCCCATGGCCGATCCCGGTGAGGGGAGATCTCCTCTCTCAAGCCGGCGGTTCAATTTGGCATCCTCATCCAGAGCGTTGGTCCTCTGCATGCATGGATAATCAACGGATACCCGTTGCTCTGGCCAGAAGGGGTTGTGAACACGATCACACAGTCTAGAGCTCCCTCTACGAGACTGCTCTACGCGTCCAAATGGTCTGTGTTTACTAAATGGTGCACTGACAAAGGTGGGTGCTTTCGTGGGTGCTTTGCTTCCTTCAAGAGCTGCTGGACATGTGTAGGTCCCCCCTCCACGCTCAAAGTATATATTGCGGCCATTGCAGCGTTCGCAGAGTCGACGCGCGGCCAGGCAATAGGAAGGAACGAGGTCATCATCAGCTTCCTTAGGGGAGCCAGGAGGATGAATCCCCCGCGGCCCCCATCGGTTCCTATTTGGGATCTTTCTTTGGTCTGGAAGCCCTGAAAGCTCATCTTTGAACCCTTGCACACTGTGGATCTGAAATACCTCACGCTCAAAAAACTTTTTTCTGATAGCCCTATCATCAGTTAGACGCGTGGGGTGACTTACACGCGCTATCTGTTAACGCCACGATGTCTCGAGTTCGGACCCAATGACTCTAAAGTCATCCTCAAACCGAGACATGGTTATGTCCCCCAAGGTGATCGACACCCCTTTCAGAGTGCAGATCATTTTACTCTCGGCTTTGCCGGCATCCGGCAGCGAGGTCGGCGGTACCCTCCTCTGCCCTGTTCAGAGCGCTGAGAATTTACACCACGCGCTACGCCGCCTTCAGGCGCTCGGAGCAGCTCTTTGTTTCATTTTGGTGGACGCACCAAGGGTCTCACCGCCTCGAAACACAGTCTGTCAAGATGGATAGTGGACGCTATTGCGGCAGCTTATGCGTCTAAAGGACTAGCAGTGCCCTCTGGGCTGTCAGGGCTCATTCCACCAGAGGCATGGCCCTCGTTGTGGGCTTGGTCCAGCGGGATTTCTATTCAGGACATTTGTACAGCGACAGGCTGGGCCCACATTTGTTAGGTTCCATAACCTGGAAGTTCTCGCCTTGCAGGCTAGACTTCTTTCAGTCTAAGTCTCGATTCGACTCTCCTGGTTGAGCTGCACTATAAGGGTCGATAAAATCCAGTTCAGACCGGCTGTGCCCGCTCTATATATCCCCTACTGTGTGCTTATGTACACATGCGGGCCACGTCTGTAGGCCGTTTTTTTTTTCTTCCACTTAACCATGTCCCCCGGGTTGTATTTTCCCCCTGGGACTTATGCAGTGGATGCTTGGGCGCGCACCGGCCGTTGACAAGACATTACGCTTCAATCGATGAAAACCAGGTTAGCAGCCCCTGCGCTAGGGCTGCACGATATGAGGAAAAGCTGCGATGTGCGATAACATTGTTTAATATTGCGATGACGATATGACTTGCGATAAATGTGATTGTTAACTAT
Organism: Phoxinus dragarum; assembly: GCA_033366665.1. Classification (NCBI taxonomy): domain Eukaryota; kingdom Metazoa; phylum Chordata; class Actinopteri; order Cypriniformes; family Leuciscidae; genus Phoxinus; species Phoxinus dragarum. Next base: position 99,097 of record JARPMJ010003006.1, read on the forward strand.
ACTGTTCCCATGTCTTAGTGCTTTAATAGGTTCTTTGCGTGATATGTCAAACGTTTATTACCTGCCTGGTTCAGAATACACGATTTTAGCGCGATTTTGGCACGATCCGTTTGACGTGTATGGGTGTCGTGGAGATTCGTAATAACGACAACGGGCGACAGGACGCAAGATTAGATCGTTTCATCTCGTATAGTGTGTCATAGTGGGCGACAACCTACGTCGCGTCTGCGATGCTTCACGACAGAAAGACTATAGCATGTTTAATTCTTTAACGGTCCTCCACGACGGGTTGAATATGTGAGCGAGGCGAGACGTGAGTGAGTGCAACAGTGAGTGTGTGTGTGCGCCAGTGAGCGTGTGTGTGTGTGTATGTGTGCGTGAGTGAGCGAGTGAGGGACAGTGAGTGTGTGTGTTTATGTGTCTGTGCGTGCGAGTGAATGTTTGCGAGTGAATGTGCGTGTGTGATGGCACGCGATGACTGGTCGGAAAGCAACGTGTAGTCTGACATGTTTCTTGTCCACGACAAGATTTTAGGAGACAAAAACATGTAGTGCTATCTGAACCAGGCATTATTCATCGTGTCAGGGCTGTCTGTTGCGATGTGTTCATCGCGGGAGTTCATATCGCGATGACGATGAAAATTCGATGTATCGTTCAGCCCTACCCTGCGCCCTTCCTTTTATACGCTAAGCCACCCCCATTCTGGCGGGCTATGACGTGTGAGGGCGCAAAACACCCTCATAGAGCATGACGTCACGCAAGGCTCAGCGATAGGCTGCTTGCAGTTGCCACACAGCAGCCAATGAGCACGCTAGTCAGCCTGCTCTAGGTCTGCCTGCTGCTGCACTGCGTTGACAATAAATACATAAATTAAGGATCATTTTTTGGCTTTATATCTCGAGAAAAGATTACTTTACGCAGTACTCGTTCCCTCTTCAAGGGAGAACAGAGGTTACATTAGGTAACCGAGTAGTTTCAGGCCATTTTAACCAAACTTTTTAAAACAATTGCCATAAATAGATTAATACCATTATATACAAGGTATTTTAATTTGAATATGAATGAGTTCTTGTAGGAACATGTAATGGGAAAAAAAGGGAGTAATAACTTGAAAACAGTTTCATAGGAATATCTCATATTTCATAGGAATACTGATTAAAAATGTATTTCCCTTTTCACTTGTTGTGCTCTCCCCAAAATGCCTGATAAACATGCTGTAAGTCTTGGTGTCTCTACAGAGGACAGGTATGAAATCAGTGCCCCGTTTCATAATATACTGAATATATTCATATATATTTAGTTCATATTCTGATTGGAAACATTCAGATGTTTATTTATGACAAACAATTGGAAAATTACTCGGATATAAATAAACTCAGACACACAAAAATTATCATACTTCCATAAGAGTGGTAAATTTGATCATTCAGTAATTGTCAGTCTTTTTTTTAAAAACCAAGGAGTTGAAGTTGTAATGGTAAAACATTTGGTATCTCTGAAAAGCCCTGAATGTGCTCTTTACAGGACTGTGACATGAATGAAAATCTCAGAGAAATTCGCTAAAATATAATGTCCCTCTACAGAGGATAAAGTTTATCCTGAGTTATAGGAGGATATTTGAGTTTTCATCTTAATGTTCCTCATCAGTCATTAAAGAGAATGAAGGAAAACACCAACCTATTTGTTCCTCTGTATCTTCATCTTTTATTCTGCAGGGGTCTTCCTCAATCTCCATCTTTAATTGTAAAGAGTAATTCCTCCAGCTTGCTGCTTCTCCTGTGGGAAGATGGGAATATTCCCCAGCCTTTAAACTCTCATTGTTTAGAAACAAACAAACACACTACAAAACACAGCTATGCAGCATAATTCAAAACATAATAATAATTAATAAATTCTAAACATTGGCTCTTTATTCACCTTTTTCCTCATGGTTTCTCAATATAATTCATAAAAAATATTGAATAGAATAGCATAGCTCTAATATTGCCACAATGAAACGCAGTGTTATAACATTTCCCAGACGCACAACTGAGATTTAAACACTTGCGAGTGTTCTGCTAAAATCAGCAATAAAGAATAATAAATAATTTCAGATTTTGCCTATTTTAAATAAACACAAAAGACAGAGATGAAAAATTAACTAGGAAGAATTTTACTTTTGCTATGGTTAAATAAATGTTCAGTGATTTTTACATTTTGGCGCATTTTCTTCTCTATAACGTACATTGTTGATATGGCAACTAGTAAATACACAAAGTTTCGTCATGCTAGCTAGCATGTGTATTACAACTAACGTTAGCCCCGCGATAGTTCACATCCCCCACCCCTACATTAAAAACGGTTTACCAGGTTTCATTTGTTCATTACACAAAATGAAAACAACTCATAATCTTCACAAATTGTAATGTGAAAAACAGTCAGTAACGAGTTTACGTTTCACGAGCGTAACAACATCAATCGGTTATTATTGGCTTCAGTTATTCACTACATGAAGAGACTCGTTTAGTCGTTCAGATTTCGATTTATCCTATTAAATGATAAAAATTAACTTACTCAGAGTCTGAAAACCAGCAGATTTAGAGCAGGATGATGTTGTTTATGTCCCCTTCCCCTCGCTCACTTCTCTTCTTCTCCTAGACTCGGATGTGTGTCGTTGCTTCGGTTGCTCGAGCGCCTCTACTGGCGGAACCCATATTAAACTATCTAACTAGAGGACAAACAATATAAAATATGTTATCTTGTTTGAGATTATATAAACACTATTTATCTCCCCAAATAGGCCTATGTTTGATTTGGGATAAAGATTCAAACTAAAATATCTGCTAAGGAGTTTGCAATTGTATTTACCTTTTGGACATTTATGGAAGACTCTGATGACGACCAGCAATTAACCTCGACGTGACAGACAGTCTCATATATTATTCATTCATCCATTCCTGACGCATCATGTTGCTGCTGCAGCATAAATAAATATCACAACGAAGTGCATCTATACACGCCTTAAATATTCTATCACAGTATAGGTCTAAACCAGCACTATATTAGGAACTATCCTTGACGTTAGTACGCTGATTGG